>JAHDVE020010643.1:0-105342 GCA_022606495.2 Halesus radiatus
AGTGTATATTTTATATATATATGTTATTGTCTAAATACATTAGTTTAGGTGTATTAGTGTATATTTTATATATATATGTTATTGTCTAAATACATTAGTTTAGGTGTATTAGTGTATATTTTGGTGATCTATTTTTATTAATACTTTACATATGATTATTTATACCCTCAGTTTATTTGAAATAGTTCATGTGAGTCTGCTGTTCATGAAAATTTGCATATAATAATAATCGGATTATTTTTATAGCGCCGTTTTTGTGAAAAATCATCTCAATCACCATATATATAGTATATCTGTTATTTTCTAATTATATTATATAAGGTTAGGTTAGGCTAGTTAGTGTAAAGCGCACTTGAGGAGAACCTTCACAAAACTACGCTATAGAAATTAACTATCATTATTATTAATGTTCCGCAAATAAGAGATAACTTATACACCTACCGCTGATAACTCCGCTGTCCCATATCCCTAATTCTCATAAACGATGTACGTAACATACAGAGATTTTATAACGGCAGACTCCACTCTACGCGACAAGAGACGGGACCGTAGTCGATTCTAATCATAAATCAAACCCGTCTTACGATTTTCCCCATAATTCGATTTTAATTGGTGAAAAAAAAAATCAATTAAATGCGGAGAGTTCTTTGGCGAAACGACTCCTACAGCACTCGAACACGTTCCCTCTCAGCCGGGAGACATCTCCACCCCTCACTCCTTATTGGCCCAATAAAGAGACATGGCCGCCCGTGGGGGGCCAGTAATTATGCCGTAGAATTTCCCTCGAAGCCATTTCCCAAAGGCCGGCCACTTTCGCTAGATATATTTTGCAGGGATTCGGGGATGTTTACGTAAAGAGGGAAAACGCGGACAAGAAGACTACTGTACTGACTCTTAATTAGTGTCGTTTAAGAGGGACTTCTTCCAAATGATTTTGAACAAATTAATCAGCATAATTACGAAGAAAAGGGGGTAGTCCAACAAGACTACCCGAAAATAATTTAGAAATAATAATAACAATGTTTAAAAATTCATAATAAATAAAATTTAATAATATTGTTTTTAAGTTCTGCAATAATTTCAGTTTTTTTTATTTTTTATTTATGTGACAGCTGTGTCGGCGTTCAAAGCCATTTTAAAGCGTCCTGTTGAAACAGTTTGTAAATGGCTTTGAACACCGAAACAGCCGTGACCGTATTATTACATAATTGTTTTTGTGTTTAGTTCACGAAACTCAATTTAATTTTTAACATATTTAATGTAAATAAAATTTAACAATGTTATTATTAAGTTCTGCAAGTATTTTAGTTTTCATTATTGTGACAATATTTGTAATAATAATAAAATAAAAATAAAAACACTTTATTATAAACCAAGAATTTATTGTATTTTTAAGCCAACCGGTTTCGATTAGATCAAGCTTCGTCGGGGTAAATACAATACAATCTTTAAGAATAGTTTGATCATTAGTTATTATATTTGCCCTGGCGATCTAAGCGAAACCGGTTGGCGTAAAAATACAATAAATTCGCAGTTTACAACAAAGAGTTTGATTTATTTAATATGATGTCAAAAATACAAAGTGATTTGAAAGCTTCTTATGAAAATAATAATAACATGTGGATGATTTTTATAGCGCCGTTTTTTTTAATGAAAAATCACCCCAAGGGCGGTGTAATAAACCAAAATACTCGCAGAACTTAATGACAGCATTATTAAAATTGATTTAAGTTAAATAAAAAAATAATAAAAATGAATAGAGTTCTACGAATTAAATTCAATAACAATGAATTAAAATCTAAAAATAATTGTTGTTTACATATGTTTTTCATATTTAAATATTTTAAAGTTCCATGGGTCGTTGTAGGAATGACGTTGCATATTTAAAACAGTTGCGATGAACTAGAAATACGAATAAGAAAAAAAAAATCATGACGCCGGTGCTCACCGACCTAGATTACAATTAGATTACTGCTTTATGGGTGGAAATATATATGTAGTAGGTACGTATACCTATAAAAAATAAAAAAATAAATAATGAATCTTCTAATTTAGTTGATTGGTTTCGTCATCATAATATAGTATTTAATTCATATAAATCCCATATCGTCTTCTGTTAAATAAATAAAAAAAATCCCGGGCATTTGTTTCATTTGTATACAAATCTAGTTTTATTCCGAGCTTTATGAAACATTGCACACTCTCCTTTTGAAAAGAGAGAAAGGTCACTGTCTATACGACACTTCGAAAAACCACCCCCCCCCCACTCTTTCCCGACTCAAAGCAGAATTTTGGTATTTGGTGAAATTTCACATACACTTGACGTCCAAAATACGAGGAAAATTATTCGGTAGGCGTAGAGGTGAGGGTAGGAGTGGGGATAACACATCACAACTTTAAAACTTTACTACAAACCATTCACAAACCCGGACAACGCCGGGTACTTCAGCAAGTTATAAATAAGAACATAGAAATTCAGTGGTGGAGTTGTATTTTCGATTTACTAAAGCTTAATTATTCGATTGCATCATATAAAGCGCAACACTGAAGTGAATTGAAGGAGGGCCGCTAAAACGTGCGATTATGATCATTTGGAATCATAATAATTGTACCACGGTAGAGCCCGATGGTGTAATAATCATATAAAAAAAAATCACCAAAAACACTACAAATATGTGAGAATTTTTACAGTACATAAAACAAAATGCATCTTAAGCACCCCGGAGACGGTCAATGTGCTTATGCCATTGACGGAAGTGCGATTGACGGAACTTCAATCCACGCGTTAGTATTTTAATAATAATAATAACAACAATACTTGGATGATTTGTATAGCGCCGTTTTTGTGAAAAATCACCTCAAGGGCGCTGTACAAATACTACTTGCTAGGGTTTATCTTATTTTTAAATGAAAGGTAAAAAAAGTGAAGTGTCAATTAACTTTATAATACGTTTGTGTAATTAATTACATACGTTTTTCAGTTTCATATAAAGTGATTAGGATTTACATGAAAAAAATAAAGGGCAAGCGACTTAAATTTTTTTTTTTGAAATCAAAATTAAAATATTTTTAATGGCATTTGTCAATTTGTAATATTTACTTGTAAAAGAATAATTCATCTGCTTTCGAAAACTGAATTTCATTTTGGAATAAGTTTAAAAACGGTGTATTTATTTGAGGTTGAATGACACGCGAAAATATTTCACAATGAAATTATCAATGTGACAGGTCATTTAACTGGCAAAGAATGTTTGCATTTTATTAGATGTTTTTAAAAAGGTACATAATTTTATTACTTATTAGATATGGTTTACTATGAATAGAATATAAAGTTATGTACCGGCCATAGATTTGCAGCGTTTTGGCAGGATTTGAAAAATTGAAACATTAATAATTATTTCTTCAATAGATGTATAATTAATTTATGGTGCCATTATTAATAAGAAATACTTTGTGTAGACCACTGTTTAATACATAAATATCTATATTTTCGCAACAGTTGCTTTGTAAACGTTTTCAGAAACACTACCTACAGTATGCAAATACAGTGATAATCATATTTGTAAAAAGCATTAACTTTGTGGCTCGCCATAATTTCCAATAAAAAACACATAAATTTGTTGTAGATCACTTTTATTTTATTAAAACTCTGCCGGTTTCGGAAGCACTCTTCCTTCATCAGGAGAATATTAAAACTAACTTATGATATAGAATATTGACAAGACATATAAATTTTAGGTGTTGGAGTGTTTTAAGTTAATTTGGTTATTTAAAATACTAGCATTATTGTTCAGGGATTTTCTAATTTGCTTTAGGGTGCTTCCGAAACCGGTAGAGTTTTAATAAAATAAAAGTGGTCTACAACAAATTTATGTGTTTTTTATTGTACAGTGATAATCTTTTGATTTTACTTTCCATAACTCTAGACTCGAAAAAATAAACGAATAGTAAAACAAATCGGAATCCGCGATGAAACCGAGTTCTGAAGGGTTCAATATATAGATCAATTGAACGAACGATTGTCAATCACACAGGGAAACGATCATTCCGCTCCGTCAATGGCGCTTGTCTATGTGGTATATCATAATACCCATCATTCTCACGTTAATGGTAAATAGCTATTTTTCAATTGCTTCAATTACCTTCGTAAAACCTGTAAAGATCAGACATAATTATTGAAATGTTTTACGGTCATATTCTAAAAAACTTAATTTACCACAATGAACAATAGAACAACATCGTAAAAGGGGTTCGCAAGTAGGAGAGTTTGCGCTTTAAACATTTTTTTAATGTCTGATACTTTATTTTTTTCTTGGCTTCAAAAAAGACATACCAAAACAATGCCCGGTTAAACGAAAGACCAAGGTGTGTCCTACTTGCAGTATTTAATTAAATGATCTATTATATTTCTAAGCCATCAAATTCTCAAACCGAAAACACATGATTTTGCATTACTTGCCATTGCATCGCGAATAGACTAAATCAAATCTACGCTATGATACTTTCAGCTGTCGAGAGATCACTCTTTAAGACGATTAAAAAAATGTTTAAAGCGCAAACTCTCCTACTTATGAACCCCTTTTTAGATATTGTCGTATTGTTCATTGTGTAGATTAAGTTATTTAGAATATGACCGTAAAACATTTTAATAATCATGTCTGAGCTTTACAGAATAGAATAAAACATGCATTTTGGTGATGGTTTTTTGTGTGAATAGAAACATGCGGCCGATGTTAAGCGGGAATCTCAACCATAAGGAGCGCGTGATTTCGTTGAAATTTTAGCCGGTCGATCGCCTTAATTTTTTTCTTCTTTTTTTACATGAATACCGCACAAGAGTCTCAACTGCTCCCAACCGTTCGGAGCCAGTAAGACTATGGCATCCCCAATTGGGGAATGTTGTGAGGCTGAAGGTATTGGGGAGAAGGAGAAGAGGAAGAGGAAGGTGGGGAAATACCTGGCTATTCAGATCTGGTCACCAAACACGGCTAAAAGTCATTTCAAGCAACGTTTCAATTCTGAATGGTGGTCTTTCACCAGGGCGACACTGAGAGTATCTTCCACTCTGGAACGTGCGCAAATATTCTATATATTATTTTTAATTTAATTAATTGTGAAACAGCACAAATTAATTAAATAAAATTTACTTGCGCACGCCGGGATTTGAACCTTACCCCTCGACCGCGGAGGCCGTCAAATGATTTATTGCTACATTGTTTAACTTTTTTGTGTTGTTTCTATATTGGACTGTTATGGAGTGTATTTACTTTTAATTTTAATATTTAAATTAATGTTTTTTTTTTGAGTCCCGTTATTTTTAAATGACTATTTTTATAATAAATAATGTAAAGTGTACTAAACATACGTTATTATGTTCACAAAATAGATTATTTTATTTGATTTGACCACGAAACAAAATGGACTACTTGCTATAACACGGCCCAAGCTAGCGTAGCGAGTAGAAAACAAATTTATTTTTAAAAAATACTACAAAAAAAATTTTTTTTTTTTTTAATAACTTGGGAAAAACGTATACCAGTGACGTCATGAGTCATAATTCAGTACAATTCACAAATAGCTGAACAGAAATGTATACAAAGACGGGTATGATATCAATGGCCGCGCCAATCGTTTTATGAACCGTGACGTCACACACTTATCGGCCGGCCTGTGAAATTATTAACATTTTGACGCCTTTTAAAAAAAATTGTATCCACAGCATGCTCTAATTAATATAATACATTTGTAAATAACATGAAATTCCGTTGTAGGAGACAACCTCAATGATAATTGATATTGATCGTCTCCGGGCCGCTTAACGCATATAGAAAACAGTGGCATTTAAAACCCCGAAAAAAACTACGATTTCGTACATCCCTTGACACTACCCACTCACAACTGCTTGCGAGGGTCGTATTTCAAGTTCGCATCAGACGCGGAAAACTTAGAAGACAATTATTAAAGTATAATAGTGAAAAAAGTGGCCGTTTTCGAGGACTGTTGCAGCAGCCAGCCATTCAGGCCGCAGCCCCGCACCCCCACCCACACACACCCTCACCGAGCCCTTCTCCGGCCCGCGGAATGACTCCTGTAATGACATTTTGATAGGGGGTAGGGAAGGAACACATTTTCGGCAGCGAGAAGTTTCGAATTTAATTTCGACAGTTTTAATTTTAATATAAATTCTGCGACCAAGCATTTAGTAATTTTTAGTTATGGTATCAAACGACTTATCCCATCAGGGTTTCTAGCATAGAGCAACATGACGAACGTAAATATCTCTGATAGCGAGCTTAGAAAGCAACTTAAATACCGGATTCTTAGTGCTTCAAGTATTAAATACATTTTTGTTTAGTATTTAGTAGACAAGCTTGTATAAAAGAACCGAGGTCGTAACAAAACTCGATTAAAAAAAAAACATCCAAAGACAAACAACGACAATTTAGATGATAAAGCACCAGTGCACTCACCCAATTTCGAAATTATTGATTCAACGATTTACAAAGCATATCTTAATATAAGTGTATAATTCATAGGTACTTTAAAATTATAAAATAATTTGCAAAATTACTGCCTCAACACAGGCTAGCCTAGTGAGGTGGGTTATGTGAAACTTCAACTATAACTGTTATTATATTATTTTCTATTTTACTTTATAAACCACTGTACACTTACATTATTATATTATACATGTCTTTTAGTTATAGTTAAATTTATTTACAATAAAGATATTATTATTATTATTCGTAATACCATCAACTCCCATTGTCAATTTCGAATTTTGTCATTAGGCTACCCACTTATATGTAATAGGAAAAAATATTTTCATCCAATTTTATTACAATAATTTAATTAAATTCATATTCGTTTATAGAGCATATATAATACTGACTTGTAAATATGGTGGGTAAGCAAAAAATCTGGATTTTTAAATAATATTTCCTCGAAGATCCCTGGCTTTAGGTTTAGTAGTAGCAGGTTTGAAAGACAGTGGTGAAAATTAAAAAAAAATATTTTAAAAAGAATAAAGACCAAACTTATCCCAAACCGGAATGTGGATACTGATTTTACTGCTCAAGCCTTTGAACCCCATAGGCCGGTAAACCGGCCTGATTTGGCGATGAACAGGGATGAACAGTTGGTCCCATCGGTAGATACTCCAAGTATCGCCCCGGTGATAGATCACCATTCAAAATCGAAACTTTGCTTGAGCCTTGTTTAGTGATCAGATCTAAATAAGCAGGTACTTCCCAACCGTTCCTCTTACCCATCTCTTTATGCTCCCCACCCCCTACTCCCCTCAGTCACATAACGTACCCCAATAAGGAACTCTAGTCGTAACAAAACTTAAATACCAGTATATATATATACTGGTATAAAAAAAATATATATATATATATATATACTGGTATATATATATATATATTTTTTTTTTTTTCTTTCTAAAGTTAGTTTTCATAGTTAAAAAAATTTTCAAAGTTTCAATTTTTCAAAGCTCGCCAAAACGATCCAAATCAATAGCCGGTCGGTTTTGATAAGTTTTGAGGTCAGAATGTCAAAGTTAAAACAAGGATGAGCTTTACCGTACATAATTGTATATTCTATTCATAGTAAACCATAACTAAACATGTGTAATAACATTATGTAACTTTTTAGAAACTTTAACTGAAAGAATAATGATAGTATTGAGCAAAAAAATTATCATAATATTCGTATTGATAATTGGTTTGCTCATGAATTTACTTATGTCTTTAATAATAGTTTTTTTTATATTGAACAATAATTAAATAGCTTAAAGTCGCCAAAATTAAGTTAAAATTTCGCCAAATCCATAAAAATTCTTATTTAAAATACAAAACAAAATCGAAAAAGATAAATTTCCATACTAATCCAAAAACAGAATACACACGTGACGTTAGATGTTACAAATGCAATGGTACCAACATAACATGGTGTTTTGGTGAGATGATTATTTATTTAACTTTAAGTAACGATTTATAATTTCTACGTATAATTATATATAGTAAAACTTATGTATTCGGCGTTTGCTGATCTATATGAATGTATATTTTTAGAGCCATAATATTTTTCACTGGAGTTCCTCATTGGGGATGTCGTAGTCCCAGTCTCCGGCTTACTTCCCGGCAGTGGAAATCTTGTACGGTATTTATATATAAAAAATTAAAAAACACGGAATAAATATCGAGAGTCGAACAAAATAACAACCGTACCGGCGAGGCGGTACGTACCCAAAAAGGAATATCAAATCGAATATTCGACATTCGAAAAATAGCACCTCCCCATCCCTATCCCTAAGAAAGCGGGCACGGGAACGGGAAAGCGTGGCATTAATGCTTCAGAGAGGGGAGGCTTCAAGTGCATTATTGCACTTTTTCCCGGCACACTCCCCGGCGAGCACCAAGCGGCAGGCAGGAAAGAGCAATGTGCGGAGGATTTGGTGGAATTAATAAAGGGGAGGCGGGGGGCGGCTAGCATGCGAAAGATTGGCATTTGGAGTATCAAAAATTACTCAGTGCCGATAGTACGTACAACGAAGTTAACGTGTAAATCTATGAATTTTAAGAGGAACGGCTGGGCGACCTGTTTTATACAAAACATACTTTTGGATTTGAGGCCAAAATACTTGCTTAAAGCTAATGATCTTTTTTTTTCATCAACAAGTATAAGTAAATATCTAGTACGGATTAGAAGTAATTTATTTATTTTTGTTTTACATTATGAAACATGGGCCTTTAAAGGAATTGAATTTTAGAGATTTTAGAGACACATTTAACAATTATTTGGGGGCTAACCGCGATAATGTAAAAAAAAATTTTTACTCCGTCTACTTTGAAAATATAATGAAATATAAAATATTAAAATAAGCATTACGGTGGACATTAAATTAAAAACGACCAATTTACATTGGAACACAAATCTGCCGTACATAATTTAAAATATCGACCCGAAAAAGGTTTTTTTTTTTTTAAATTGGTTTGTTTTTGTATTTTTATGAACGCAATCAAATTTACATGGCAAATATGACACATTTTTAAAAAAATACCATAAACCCGCAAATAATTTTCCAAGTTGCCACTAAAATTACGATTTTTTTTTCGTGGCCTATACTTCATAATTTAAAACATAAATAAATAAAATACTTCTCATCCGTATTAGATATTTAATAAACCTGTAATTTAAAAAAAAATGTATCATTCAGTTTGGGTGGGTATTTCGGCCACAAATCCAAAATAAGTTATGTATGAAACAGGCAGCACAGCCGTTCCTCTTAATGTTGGCTTGTTTCAACCACTCGCCGTATATATGATGTCGATCTGCGCCATTTTGATTTTTTTTTAACATTTTAACGGTCCCCATTTTAACGGTTTTTTTATTGTAATAATTTATTGGAGTTTATAAACCTCATTGTAATATTTAATCATTGAAGAAGATAATATTAACATAACACGAAACAGAAAAAGATGCAGAAAATAAAAAGGTGGCAGTAACTTAGTCTTGCCAGGACCACCGAATATAACCACCGAACTAATGAGACCTGTTTATTTTACGTCATTTACATATCATAGCACATACGAGTACATGAACGAAGCAATGATAAAAATATATATCAAAGAAAAGATTCAGGTGAAAGCCTGAACAAGGATTTGGTAGAGCCCAAGATTTTAGACATACTAAATGATATTCTTTGTAGTTTATTTTCGTAAAGACTGACAGAAATCGTTTAGACTGGTACCAATAAATTCGAAGCCCTGGCTTGAGTCAACAAGTCTCGACATTTTGGAGAGCGGAGAATGGTACATACCCATAGTTAGTAGTGTTGATTGAGGAGAAGAAATTCATTAATTCTGAGGCAAAAAAAAAAGTTGAACTGGATTAGTTGCAACAAAGAAAGTGAGTCAATAATACAATTAATAATTTTTAGAATGGCTAATGAGATGAATGTCTTAAATGCGCTTTTCTAATGAAGAAATTTTCATGGTTTGTTCAATTGCATCATAGGAGTAACCGCCTCTTTCTCGCTCTCATCTCCTTCTAATTCCACGTAAGGAGCGATTAAAGTGCGTTTTAGCTTTTCAACAAATTGTGATCAACTGTCAACCATATCGATCGTGTTATAGTGGTAGTCAGCTGATCACAATCACATCCTGAAATGCACTGAGAATCAGCGTTCAGCGGGGACTATTCATATGTTAAAAATTACACGTGCCGTCACGGTACTGGTACTTGTCACTTTTCGCAGGACAGTGATTTAGTTACCACTTATAAACTTGCTACTGGCTATGTGTACTCGTATCTCCACCGGAGAAAGGAGTGCGTGATTTCGTATGAGTTTCCAGGACGAATTGCATAGGCTTAATGATGACATTTTATCATAGAAAGCAATTACTTGGTGGTTTGACATTTTTATTAAATAAACAAACACCTTGTCCATCTTATTATATTTTGTATGTCTCTTCTATATATATGGCTACTCTATGTATTTTGATCAGTTTTAAATTTTACCCCGACGAAGCTTAGGATAAACGAAACCGGTTAGTAATGATTTAAAAATAAATTAGTGGTTTAAAACAAAATGTTTATTTTATTTAATTAATCGTTACAGTTCAAGGACGCCTCAGTGGTCCAATTTTAAAATGGAGCAAAATTTTCATGTTCATACTTCTGATAACCGCTCGGGCGACAACTACCCTAATTTGGGTAGCAGCGCTAATGAAGTTGAACGACAGCTTCCTAAATTTGGGCAGCAGCGCTAATGAAGTCGAGCGACAGCTACCCAAATTTGGGTAGCAGCGCTAATGACGTCTAGCGGCAGCTACCCAAATTTGGGTAGCAGCGCTAATGAAGTTGAACGACAACTTCCCAAATTTGAGTAGCAGCGCTAATGAAGTTGAACGACAACTTCCCAAATTTGGGTAGCAGCGCTAATGACGTCTAGCGACAGCTACCCAAATTTGGGTAGCAGCGCTAATGACGTCTAGCGGCAACTACCCAAATTTGGGTAGCCGTAGGTAGGAGTTTTGTGAATTCAAAATAATTTATTTTGAATTTCCGCGAAAAACTAAAATATTTATTCGCTAGCTTGACTAAGCTTCTTATCACACACCAAAAGATGCCGCTAATGTACTTACACTTTGTTATGTTAGTACCCTTGCATTTGGAACATCTGACGTCACGCGCGCATTCTGTTTTTGGATTAATATGAAAAATTTTATTTTTCGATTATGTTTTGTATTTTAAATATGTATTTTTTTTAGTTTTGTCGAAATTTAATCTTAATTTGAGTGACTTTAAGCTCTATAATTATTGTTCAATATAAAAAAAACTATTATTAATGAAAGAAATTAGAGTATTCGTGAGCAACCCAATTATCAATACGGATATTATGATAGTGTTACTGCTCAATAATATTATTATCCTTTGATTTCTAAAAAGGTACATAATTTTATTACTTGTGTTTAGTTATGGTATACCATGAATAGAAAATTAAAGTAATGTACGGTAAAGCTCATCCTTGTTTGACATTGTAAATTCTAACCTCAAAACTTATTTTGAACTAAATACACTAGTATTTAAGTTTGAACGTTATTATTGAAAAAAATTAAAAAGTGGACTGGTGTTCCAATTGTTACCAAGTCTCAAATATATTCTACCGCTAAAGGGTTCATATTCGAACTTGCTAAATTTTTAACTAATTGAATGGGAAAAGTGATTTTTTTGTTGTTATATTAATAATATCTTTATTGTAATTAAATTTAACTATAACTAAAAGACATGTATAATATAATAATGTAAAATAGAAAATAATATAATAACAGTTATAGTTGAAGTTTCACATAACCCGCCTCACTAGGCTAGCCTGTGTTGAGGCAGTAATTTTGCAAATTATTTTATAATACCTATGAATAAACACTTATATTAAGATATGCTTCGTAAATCGTTGAATCAATTATTACGAATTATTTTTTAATTGCAGATACCAATGAAGCTACTTATTATAATATTTTATCAGAATACCCTTCTGTTCGAACTGTCCGGAGCCAGTGGGACCATGACAACCCCATAGGCAAAAGAAGAGGAAAGTTACCAAGTACCTGAATATTTCGATCTGATCAGCAAACACGACTAAAGCTATTTCAAGTAACCAAGCTAATTATTATTGTTGTTAAAATTAAAAAAATAATATTTGTAAAAAGCATTAACTTTGTGGCTCGCCATAATTTACAATAAAAAACACATAAATTTGTTGTAGACCACTTTTAAGTGGTCTACAACAAATTTATGTGTTTTTTATTGTAAAAAAATAATATTATTATTTAAACTTTTAATTCGGGTACTCGTTGTCACAAACACCCTGCAGTGAAAATCCACCACAACACTCCTCCGGTACATAATAATATAAGTATTTGTTATTTCCCTACATATTTACAGTGGCGGCATTTCTTTCTCTCCATTTTATAATGGAGCCATTCTGCTGCAAGGCACGCCCGCTGTAAGCCGACAGGGCGCCGCTACAATACCTCCGCCCGCATCGACTCCGCGGACTTCTTTATAAGGGGGATGAATCGAGGAGAATGCGTGCTGTATGCGGTCTATAATAAATAATTCTAAGCAATAAGGATCTCCAGTTAATATAATTTTTTTTTTATTAATAATGACTTTCTAATTTAAATACCTGTATACATATTTTTTTTTTCTAAAATTAGTGTTCATGGCTAAAATAATAAAGTTTCAATTTTTCAAAGCCCGCCAAAACGCTCTAAGTCTATGGCAAGGATGAGCTTAACCGTACATCATTTTATGTTATATTCACAGTAAACCACAACTAAACATATGGTTTGCCCGTGAATATTTTTTTTTTTTTTTTATTTAATATTGAATAACAATTATAGAACCCAAAATAAGTATTTCGCCAAAACAAACGAAAAACAAATTATAACACAAAACAAAATAAACAAATAAAAATTTCCATACAAATCCAAAAACAGGATACGCGCGGATGCAATGGTACCAACGTAACATAATGTTTTGATGAGATGGTTTTTTTATACAATCTGAAATAAATCTCTATATATAAAAATGAATGTTTGTCTGCGTGTCCTCGATTTTCTCGAAAATTAGTCCACCGGTCTCGCTGAAAATAGCACAGTTTGTTCTTATTAGTGCCGGGAAGGTTTAGAGAGTAGTTTGAATGAAATCCAATATGTAAAACTGTTGCTATAACGTTTTAAATTAGTATGAAAAACATTGAACCTGTCATGTTGTATTGAGGTTAGCCCATAGCCATCAGCCACAGATTATATATTAAAAAAGTTTTTTGGGTAGAATATTTTCAAAATGGAAAACAGAAGTAGGTACCTACTTAAGAAGCTGATTATATATGTTTTGAAAAAAATAAATGTTTGGAATTAAATATTTTTTCAAATGAACGTTTATTTGTTTAGAGATAGTAATAGTCGTCACAGGGTATTACTTTCGCTGTCAACCGAATAATGGCACCCAAATGACAAACAAGAATTCACAACTTCATAACTTATTAAAAAAAATTATCCTAGCAAGGCCGGGAACACATCAGGTAGTAAATTTATAAATTCTACGTATAATAAAACTTGCATATTTTGAATTGGCGTTTGCTGATCTATATGAATATATTTATTTTCACTGGAGTTCCTTATTTAAATATGAAGATGATTATATTATGATAACACGAATCAGAGTTTTCCATCATACCAAGGGCAATGTATTTTGAAAATGAGTTCCAAACTTTCGACAATGCGACTTGACGGTTGGCCGTAAAGTTAATCACTGAGAAACGATGAAATATCCTATAAAAACAAAGACACATACTACATTATAAACGAGGTGACCAGGGGCGCTATTCCCGTTATTTTTAAGGAAGATTCCTTAACTTTTTCCTTAGGGTTAAACCCTTCTTACTTAACTGCGGTTCCGGTTCTCTCGGATGACAGCTGTCAGCTGAATTCAGCGAGCGACATTCATCAAAAATGTCAATATTTGCGATGTTTTAACAAGAGAAAAACTCAATATTAAGTATTTTACCAATTACATTATTATTTACTTTAAACATAATTAGCTAGTAAACATTATTAAACTTTATATAGATGTTGACATCTTTGACAATTCACGTCAAGCGCAAATTCTAATGTCACTTTTAAAACTAGACACAAAAAAAGTTCATTACTATCTAATAAAGGTAGGTACCTTTTTATAAAACGTGATTCTTCGTTAAAAGCTTACTTATGACATTTAAAAATAAAATAAAAATGTATTAAAATGAATTATAATATAATGCAATTGTTTTTAAAGGTTTTAGTTCAAAATCTATGTCACTTGAAAATATTTCATCAATTTGTGTTTTCAAATAATCTCTTGACAATCTATTTAGGATCTTTTTACTATGTCTCACCGGAATTCCGCAGTAAATCAAGAAGTATTTAACCCCAAGGAAAAACGTAAGGAATCTTCCTTGAAAAGAACGGGAATAGCGCTCCAGGAGTTGATAAAAAAAAATTGTGGCGATAGACTGATATCGCTTGTAATTATATCGGGTGTTTTCCAACAGCATGTCCTCTGCGCGCAGAAGCGTACATTAATATCGCTAATAAACAGTGTTTATCTCAAGAGACCTGCCAGGTAAATATGGTCCTGCATATTATTATCAGCCTGTGCATAAAATGAATAACCTGTGTATTTTAACGCGGCATCACGTTCATGGGTCAAATGCATTGTACATATAGTTTTATATTACAGATCGATGAACTGGTGAATGCACTTTGTTAGCCATAACTAATGACAATAATAGATTGTCTTTAGTTATTGATAAGGTAGAGAATCGGAAAAAAAAACATTTGTACAGCGTCCTTGAGGCGATTTTCACCAAAAACGGCGCTATGCAAATCATCCAAATAGTATTATTATCATTACCCAATAACAAATTGCATATGTACACGTATTTTGAAAACAGACATATAATACATATTAAAAAAAAAACGATACAAAAAACATTACAATAACATATTTACGTATTTCACTAGCAAAAAAGAAAGGAACTAATGTATGTTAATGCCCGGTGCAAATGAGGCAAGTATAACAAGTCAAGATAGAAAACTATTGCTCTACTAAGCTAGGGACACTAGCTACGTGTCGACAGAACTAGTTTTGTTTTTAATCTAGTAAGCTAGAGAGGAAGCTGGTAAGCTAGCGTCTCAAGACAGGATAGATTAATAGGATGGGGTTCTATTATTTGAGCTAGTAGCACCCCCACCATCGAACTTTCTATCCTAGCTTTGTGTCCAGCTTCATGTGGCCGCCCGTAGCTAGTGCATGATCGGCGCATGGTGACAACACAGTAAAAGGAAAACAAAAAAATAATAACAGTTTTATGTTTTAGAAGTTACAGTATTATTGAAAATTAAAGGCAAACAAATTAAAACTTAAAGTTATCATGATTATTAGTTATTATTGTAGGTTGCTATTTTATTATTTTAATAATTCGTGTAATATTGTGTAATCATTCATTTATTACTTAGAAGACAACTCTTCTAATAATTCGTTCAATGCAACTTGGCACAGTTTATGTTTCAGTATATTCTGTTTCAGTTTCTTCTCGTAAGATGTTCATTTTTCAGCAACTGTTTCAGAACAACAACTGTTTCAGTCTTGTGTTTCTTCTACGTAAGCTGTTCATTTTTCAGCAACTGTTTCAGCAACAGCAACTGTTTCAGCAACAGCAACTGTTTCAGCAACAGCAACTGTTTCAGTCTTGTGTTTCTTCTACGTAAGCTGTTCATATTTCAGCAACTGTTTCAGCAACAACAACTGTTTCAGTCTTGTGTGTCTTCTACGTAAGCTGTTCATTTTTCAGCAACTGTTTCAGTCTTGTATTTCTTCTACGCAAGCTGTTCATTTTTCCCTACGGACGGACGAGGAAGTGTGCTTACTGTAGGCACTACAATGATCAGTGGCTGAGTTGGCATCGCGTTTGGGTCTCACCCAGGCGTCGTGAGTTCAATTCCTCGGCTGGCTAAGTCCTCCATTTACGACACAAGCAACATCTTCCGCTTACTGTGATGGTAGTAGGAGTTTTTAAAATATTGTCAGGTTATTTCTCTTCGTTAAAAAAAAAAAAATGTAACCGGCTTAAAATTTCCTAGTTTGTGCCAAGCCAGGTTAGTAAACTAGGATCCTGTCAGGACAGGACGCCAGCAAACTAGCGTGTTATACTAGCCTCGTGTGCACCGGGCATAAGAGATGGAACGTCGAGAAGTTTTGACTCGTTTGAACAATAAATAGTACAATATATCGACCAAAAATACTTTCGAAATCGACCCACTGGCCCATCCCTGATAGTCTTGGTACATGTCGTGATATACTCGTATATCAATGATACACTTACATCCTTCGAACCCTGTTTAAAACACAGATTGCCATCGTTGTGGCGTATCCTCCATACAAAAATCGTAAGTGCAAGCAAAATTGAACAAAATTCTATGGAATTCATATCTGTATTGGCGCGGATCGGGCGGTGCGAGTGGTCTTGTAGTTAGAGTGCCACCTACTTGTCTTGCAAGCGGCTTGGCGAAGGATAAATAAATGTGGTCGGAAAAATATAAGTTTCAAGGGTCTATTCAGAGCTACAAAAGTTCAACTTTAAGAGGTTTTCCAAATAAAAGATTTAATCTTCGGATTATTTAATGGGAATCATCTTGAAAAAAAAATAGCGGTTGATACAAAACAGCGGGCGAGAGATATTATAGGTCGCGCAGTGGGGTATTTTCACTAACTGCGAATACCGTTTAAAACGTGGGGAAGATTTAAAATTAATGTTTCAGATTCCGATCATCGCACTACAAATGTGTAATTTTAATTTTGAATTCACAATTTTTGATTTTAAAACGATCTAAAACTGCATTTTCCGAAACGGTTAGAACTGGCTAAAACGTCATTATGACTGGCCGGTAAGACAGCTTGGCCGACGTTGGTCGGTGTGACGTCAACAAGGTCATATTCACGAACATGTCGTTTTGGTGAGAAATAAAAAAATTACCATTTTAAATATTCATAGATACAAAAATATATATATATTGTAACGTAAAAATAAAATAAAAATTGCATCGTTATTGTATTTATTTCTTAAAGTTTTTCTACAATTAAAAAAAAAGAGAAAATACCCTATTAAATTTGACCCAAACAACAACCAGTAAGGATTGTATATATTGGTGCACATGTATAGATTTACGACAGAGACGTCCTTGCGAAACGTCACTGAGAAACGGTATACGATAATCGAATGTAAAAATTGAAAAGTTTTCCAGTGTATTTCTTATTAGGTACTAATATTAAAAAAAAAGTTTTACTCTGTTACTGTATTTTCTATTGAGAAGTCGAATAAAATATTTGAAACATGCTGTACGAAAGCAACGCATCTGCGCGAGTGTTCGACTCAACTCTGGTTTAGATAGTTTACCTATACATGTTTGAATTTTAAATAAATAAAATGTCCCGTACAGAATACTTTTGAAACATACTGTAGATTGTAAAACCCAACTCGATCACGCCCGAAACCCGTAAAGTTTCCAATATTGGTATTAAGAAAGGGATGTTTATAAATGTACGATACTCGTATATTACATCTGCGGCGGGATAACACAGACGAAAACAGTATCCGCATAAATATTCACCCTGTATATCAATACAGACTTTATTAATTTATGTATGTGGAAATTTGGAAAATGTTACCATTTGAAAATTTGCGCTTTGCATGGGCAAGCAGTGTTTTAGGGTGGGTGGTATGAAAGTCAAAGGTTACGTTATGGATACCTTTTTTGTTTGTTTTATTTTCTTTTTTTATGATAATACCACACAAGACTCCCAGCTGCTCCCAACCGTATGGAGCCAGTGCGACTATGGCATCCCCAATAGGAGAATGTTGTGAGTCTGAAGGCATTGGAGGAGGGTAAGGAGATGGGGTAGAAAAACCAAATAAGAAGGAAGGGGGGAGAGGAAGAGAAAGATAGGATCGAGACAGGAGATGCTCTCGATACATTTTGTACATTTGCATCAATTTGTGGTCGTACGTATTACTTCGGTTCGATATTTTGAAATGGTATTTTGTGAGGAATGTCGATATTGTGAAATTGTGCGTTATATTGCGCACAATTACGGGGAATTGGAGAATTTATCATACGATTGGTCCTGCATGCGGGCAAATAAAAAAAAAATGGTTTGCCGGGTTGGTCGTGATGGTATGTGAATGTTTATAAAGTCAATGAGCTCTGGCGAATCGTAATTTTAAATAACAAGATCTGATCAAATATTAAGCGTCGCGTTTGAAGCGTGATGAAGTTATGGAATTTTAAGGATTCGGTATTATTTGCAAAGTGTAAATTAAATTTAAAATGTATATGCTTGAAGAATTTACGTTTGATAGTGGCAGTGATCAAAAAACCCCAGCAATACCCTCATTGTTTGTGAATGAGATATGTTAATGCGGAAGAGGGGGAGCGCGCTAATATAAATAATGCTTAAGAGCGTAAGGGATCGTTTAAAACATATTTAATAAAACACGACATACTTAGAATAGATAAAAAAATTTCAAAACTACTGACTTAAGTAGCATTTGAAGAAACGCTGTGAATTTGTTCATACCTATAGCGTGTTAGATAACAGAACCACGCGTGTTATTTATATTTTTCGGAGTATACTATGCGATTTTTTTCCATCGAGGGAATTTCATATAATTACTTTTTCAACTAGAATGAATAAAAGTAGTATTATATAATTTTAGTATTCTATATACTCCTGATGAAGAAATCATTGCTTTCGAAACATGTAGATATCTGTGTATTAATAAAGTGGTGAATACAAAGTTTATTATTTAATAATGAATAAAGATTAACCCTTTAGGTGCTACGTGTATTTTTTTTAAATGCTGAAGAAGTGTCGATAATCCACGAATACATATATTTTTTTTATTTTTAGATACATGTTTTCAATAATGTGACGTCATTTGAGAACCGTGGGTAACGCCTGACGAATTTTATGGCTCGAGCTATATATCGTTCTGTGGCACTCAAGTACAATAATGTATCGGAACGATATATCGTTCTGTGGCACCTAAAGGGTTAAGTAAAATAAAAATAAAACACATATTTTTGAGTGCATTAAAACTCCAAATTTTCAAGGGAAGTTTGTAATATGTACGTAAAAATCCTGAATGCGGAGACTTCATAACAGCAGTTTCAGGAAATCGAATCACTCATCACTGTTTTGTAGAGGTTTTTTGCAGCCCGCGAACGTAATTGCAAATAAGTGAAAGGTCGTGATGACAATTATTTGAGGCTCCAATTTAAATGACCACTCTGCGCAAATAACAAATAACTGTATCCACCGTTAACCCGCACATTTGGCGTAATTTGTATTGCAAGCACAGTGGTGGGAGTCGGGTCAAAGTCATATTGGATAAGGTCCGGTTGTTTCATTCGTGGTATAGCTAACGTCGGAGTTCAGTCAAATTCATATTTAATCCAGTCATATTCCTTTATAATCACTTCTTGGGGACGCTCGAGGAAGACATGACACGAATAAATGACTCGTAAAAAAATATAATTCAGCACATTAATAAACCTGTATATAATACAAATAGACTAGAGCACACTTACAATACTCGTCTCTATTTTAATGAAGGATTAATGGTTCCTAAGCATACATACAAATATGGACAAAGAACTTTAGATTATATAATTCCTAGCTGTTTAAATATGTTACCTGCTGAAATTCAAATTGTATTAAAATAAAAAAAAACGTTAATAAATATATTGAAGACTTGGCTAGCTGAAAGAAACTATTTGTATTAGAAATAAGGAAATATTATTTTATGTAAGATTTATTGTTGTTATTTACGATATTATTGTGAAATATTTATATTTTAAAGATTCTAGTTTGTTATATTTTATTTTATTTTATATAGACCTTACCTATAAAAAAGTAGTTTATCGGGATTTTTTTTTATTTTGTAAAATGTAATTTAAAAAAATATATTTGTAGTAGTTTATCGGGATTTTTTTTTATTTTGTAAAATGTAATTTAAAAAAATATATTTGTAGTAGTTTATCGGGATTTTTTTTTATTTTGTAAAATGTAATTTAAAAAAATATATTTGACGGCCTCCATGGTGGAGGGGCAAGGCTCTCGACTACGAATCCGAAGGTCGCGGGTTCAAATCCCGGCGTGCGCAAGTAAATTTTATTTAATTAATTTGTGTTGTTTCACAATTAATTCATTTAAAAATAATATATAGTATATTTGCGCACGTTCCAGAGTGGAAGAAACTTTCAGTATCGCCCTGGTGAAAGACCACCATTCAGAATTGAAACGTTGCTTGAAATGGCTTTTAGCGGTGTTTGGTGACCAGATCTGAATAGCCAGGTATTTACCCTTTTCCCCACCTTCCTCTCCCCCTTCTCCTTCCCCTCCCCAATACCTTCAGCCTCACAACATTCCCCAATTGGGAATGCCATAGTCTCACTGGCTCCAGACGGTTGGGAGCAGTTTGGGACTCTTGTGCGGTATTCATATAAAAGTACTGAGTCGGATCATATCAAGAGAATAACAAAAGAGTGTGTATGAGACGATGCATGAATTAAAATGAGCCAAAAAAGTACGCCAACACAGAGTTGTGTCGTGGTCCAAACTCTCTGCCTGCCCCCGCAGTGAAAAGGCGTGATGATTAGTTCTTTTTATATCGTTGTCTCATTATTGAGGATTGTGACCATCCCATCGGACAAGGCTCTTCCACTCGTCGTGGTCCTGCGCTGCGCGGAGAGCTGCGGACACCCGTCATACTCGGTCATTCCAACGCATTGGTGATCTTCCTCTGCTTCTCTCAGATGGTTATTTAGTTCACATTAAAAACTTCTTTTTTTTTTAAATTCAATTAAGAATTATTTTATTTAATTTTAGAATTTCATTCTAGGGTTACGAATAACCCGAGAATATTTGAAAATCTTCTACTATCATCACTAAAAGCGGAATATGTTGCTGAAGTACTTAGCTAGCCGAGGAATTGAAACCACGACGCTTGGGTGGGAAACCGACGCATTTGTCAACTCAGCCACTGACCTGTTATGTTAAGGGTATGTAATGTTTAATCTTTGTTCCGAATTTAAGTGATAAGACGGGTATAAAATAAGTTTTTAGGTCAAATCCACCAATCATCATTCCCCTTGTCCTATTCGGGTTAGGGACCCATCGCTCCGCTATCGTGTCCCTGTCCTTGGCTACTTCAGAGGCCTCCGTTCACAGGAGGCCCAGCTTTTGGAGCTGCTTTTTCCAGCTTTGTCTGGGGCGGCCCGCTGGGCGTCTTACCTCCGGGATTGCAGCCAGTATTTTACAAGGAAGTCAGTCTTCTGGATTCTGAGTACGTGTCCAACCCATCTTCTCTGTGAAAATTCTTTAAAGAGTGGCAGAGGCTCGATGTCAAACACAAATCGGATCTTCGAGCTCCACTCCATCACATTTTGCGGCTCCTGCCACTTCTCCCAAAAATCTCATGTCATTTCGGAATACACGCAAATTATTTATTTAACTTGAAGGTGCAATGGGCACCCCCATCAATAAGTTAAATTTTTAGCGATAAGTTATAATAGGACGAAATAATCGGGCTTAAATGTCGGTCGGATATGAAAAGCTCTCACGTTTACGGAACGGAAAACAATATTGTAGATCAATTCTCCCCAGTTCCATAAAATACGTACAAGACTTGCATCCAACAGGGCGTTGTTCACCATGGACAAGGATTTTCCATCAAAAAAGTCCCCAGAACTGTAAAAAACTACCCACATTTTAGCTGTAAAGTGAAACTCCAAATTTTGTAAAGCAAACCCTTCCCTTCACCAGACTATATCAAAAATGGGTCAAATTGGGTGACGGATAATTCAACACAAGTATGAATCGGCACACTTTTTAAAAGTGATATAAAGTCATTAAAAGTATGGAAAAAAAACTAGCCTCAAACCTAATCTAAACTAGCCCAATTGTTTATAACGAAAGCAAACCCCTCCCAACCCCTCCCCCATTCAACAGACTATATAAAAATTGGTCAAATCATATACATTTTTAAGATTTTTCAAATAAAGATACACAGAGTGGTAGACACTCAGTATCTCCCTGTTGAAAGACCGCCATTCAGAATTGTAACATTGCTTGAAATGACTTTAGCCGTATTTGGTGACCAGATCTGAATACCTAGGTACTTCCTCAGCTTCCTCTCATTCTTCTCCATTTCCTTCTCCTCCCTACTAACTTCAGCTTCACAACATACCCCAATTGGGGATGCCATAGTATCCCTGGCTCCAGACGGTTGAGAGCAGTTGGGACTCTTGTGCGGTATTCACATAAAAAAATAAACACTTCGGATATTTTCTTTTTTATCGTATACTTTAGGCATATACGAGCAAGTATTTTGACATCGTTACATGCATCTTTCTGCACTTCTTGATGCTATTGCATGCATCTTTCATGCATCTTCCTGTACTATTTAATGCTTTGCATGCATCTTTCTGCACTTCTTAATGCTTTGCATGAATTTTTCTTATTTCTTAGTACTTGGCATGCATCTCTCTGCACTTCTTAATGATTAGCATGGATCTTTCTGCACTTATTAATGCTTTGCATAAATCTTTCTGCACTTCTTAATGCTTTGGATGCATTTTTCTGTACGTCTTAGTGCTTTGTATGCATCTTTCTGCACTTTTTAATGCTTTGCATGCATTTTTCTTACTTCTTAGTACTTTGCATGCATCTCTCTGCACTTCTTAATGATTAGCATAAATCTTTCAGCACTTCTTAATACTTTGCATAAATCTTTCTGCATGCTTTGCATGCATTTTTCTGTACTTCTTAGTGCTTTGCATGCATCTTTCTGCACTTCTTAATGCTTTGCATACATCGTTCTCCACTTCTTAGTGCATAAATAAGCCCATGCTTAGTTATTATCATATCACACAGTGGGAAGATTGCCCTAGCGCCCTCGAGGCGGTATTTAACAAAAACGACGCTTCATAACAAGTAAGTAAGATTCGATTTGTATTGTAGTTCCAATTGAAAAGGGGGAGATATCGCGAAATAATATCATGTACAATAATGAATGACATGGGTTAGACCGGGTAGGTACAGTAATAAGAGCGGGATCGTGGGCACGTTATCGCGGGAGGAAGGATTACTCCAAAGCGCGGGGCTTATTTCAAATTCAGAACAGCGCCGTTTATTCGACTAGCGGATAAACGAGACTGTGCTTTATTTAAAACATGGCAGTTATTTCTCGGCTTCGTCCGAGTGTCAACACTTAGGAAATATTTTGATTATTTTATCAATTGAAATATACGGAACATACAATAGGCACGGCGGCTTTATGTCCGTTAAAGCCACTCGGGTCTAGGCAATATCAGCTAAAGACATCTGTCAGATTACAGATTTATTTAGAAATCTTCCCGCGTGACCTTCAGACTCAAATAGATTAATTTATCTTATATTCCTATTCTAGATATTTTTCCAGTGGACCGCTCTGTTCCTCCCGAAAAGCCCTAATTACCCTTTGATCACCTCCCACTCCAACACCTAAATAATATTTATGTATGTCTGTCATTATTTTGTATCTTATGTGAGTTTTAATATAGTCCTGGCGAAGGAAGGATACTTCCAAAACCGATCGATCATTATATACAGAATTTATGTGTTTATATTATCAAATACATTCGTTGTTTTTAACGCATCCCAAAATGAAAGACTGTTTTTGAAAGCAGGTGAAAGACTTTCAGATTTTGATATTACAAACGCCGGGACATACGAGGTGTGTTCAAAAGAAAGGGTGAATTTTGAATTTTCGCGGGCTGTGTACATTCGATTATCGTTTTTTTATGTTGGTACACATATGTTTATCATATGTTAGCGTTATCAGCCATTTTGGATTAGTGGTTTGATTTTGACAACTGGAAAGGTTAGTCACGTTTTGTGTGTTCTTCGATTTTTTACTTTTTATTATTTTAGTAAAAAGTCGAAAAACATCGATTTTATTTTTATATTTGAAGAAATGCTGATAAGGACATAGAAAAAAAGCAAATCTAAAATTTCACTTCAATCGGACTGATGATGCCTCAGAAAACTAACTTAAATAAAAAATCGAAGAACACCCAAAAATGTGACTAACCTTTCCAGTTGTGAAAAACAAACCACTGATCCAAAATGGCTGATAATGCTAACATATGATAAACATATGTGTACCAACATAACAAAAAAAATCGATAATCGAATGTACACAGCCCGAGAAAATTCAAAATTCACCTTTTCTTTTGAACACACCTCGTATGTAAGTAGAAATATTAAGATTTTGAAAGCAAACATAAAGTTTTTTTTTAAAACTGTAAATACCACTTTATACGAAACAAAAAAAATACATTTAATAGGAGAAACGTATCATAAAGGTTATTTTCACTTCACATTTTTCCGTTTTATATTAAAAATAATTATTTAAAAAAATTGATCAATATTTGAATTTCCGAATTCTATAATTAATTAAGAATGTATTTCACAGAAAATCTATTAAAATATATGAAGAAAAAAAAAACAATTCGTACAACTCGGGCCGCTAGAGGGCGTTAGTGTAGCGTGTTCCCATTAAATGTCAAGAGCTGGAGGTTTTATTTTTATTTATTTATTGTTTCTTTACATTGTATTTTTTTGGAACATTAGAACTATTAACCTCACTAGGACAAGCCTGTGTTGGGGTTAACAATTTTACAAAATAAATAAATAAAATAGCACACAGATTATATTAAGAGAACAATATTGTTACATTAACTTTTCTACGAATTGGGTACCAACATGGTGCCTATTAATCTAATTCCAGGAAATTCATTACATTGTAATGTAGTAAACATGTAGGGTGACCATGATCTACATTGAAATTTAATTGCAGGAAAAACTATGAACGAAGTATGTATGAAGAATGAGCTAATGATGAATGTAAATAAGTCCAAAGTCATGGTGTTTGAAAGAGAGAGTACGAAAACAGTGAGCAATATAGTTGTGAATGATGAATATTTGGAGCAGGTCGATGAGTTTGTGTATTTGGGAAGTATGTTTATGAGATGGAAAGACTGATAGCGATATTGAAAGAAGGGTGAATGCAGGAAACTCCATTAACGGAGGACTGAACGCGGTTGGCGCAAACAAAAGTTGTCCAAAGAAGCGAAGCTAGCAGTCCACAATGGAGTGCTGATACCAACCCTGATGTATGGCAGTGAGGCATGGAACTGGCAGAGGAAGGATGAAAGTAGACTGAATGCTGTAGAAATGAGATCTCTGAGACGAATGTGTGGTAAAACCATGTATGATCGTGTGAAATATGATGAGATTCGTAAAGAATGCAAGGCTGATGTAAGCGTAGTGAGCAAGATTAAGAAAGGGACGCTTAGATGGTTTGGGCATGTAGAGCGAATGAACGAAGAGAGGAGTGTAAGGAGAATATATGACGAGAATACTAATGGAAGAAGAAGCCGGGGACAGCCGAGGAAGACATGGCACGAGCAAGTGAATCAAATACTCGAGTCGGGCCATGTCAGAAGTCGGAATAACAGAAGAAAATGTATGAGGCGTTGTATGAATGTGAATGAAGCAAGAAGTGTATTACAAGATCGGTTTGGCGGTCCGTCCTCTGCCTACCCCTGCGGTGAAACGGCGTGATGGTTAGTTAGTTAAGAAAAAATATAATAAAACTATTATTTTAAAAAGGAGAGAAGAAAGAGAAAAAATACATTATAAAAGGAAAAGGATGAAAAAAAGTTAGTATTGTTATTACAATTAATACTATAATTAGCTAAATATCAGACGTTATAGAAAAGGTGGAGATAAATGAGTCAAATGGGAAATAAAACAGAACAATTATAGTTCTTTAAGGGGTAACACCACTCTAGGAGGTCGAAAAATGACCTAATTTCAAGATTTTTTTCCGGGAAAACAACGAAAAAAATGAAAATTATGTGTAAAGTTCTTTATTGCCTATACATTAAAGTACGTATATAAATTTTTTATGGCAATCTAAAACATAATGGCGGCTGAGCAGGTGGTTGACTGAACACCCACCATCAATGTAGAGCTCCGCGGTCGGAAAAGTTTCTCCTCCAATTGTGACTCTGGAACAAAACCCCAAAACATTTTCAATTTCACATACAAAAACCTCGAGTAAGACGTAGGGATTTTTTTTTAATCACTTTTTTTAAGAAACGGTGGACATTTGAAAAAAATTTTGTTTTTTTTGCCTAAAAATATGCACTAAAAATGTTTATAACAAATGAAATATGCAACATAAAAAAAAATCCGTACGTCTTTTTCCGGATAATCTTGTTTGAAAGATACTGTCAAAATTTCGAGTCGATCGGTAAAGAATTGAGCGATTTATGTTTCCGGCCGTGTCGAAAAAAGTAGTTTTGAGAAAAACCCGTTTAAAGTTTTCCTTATAAAAAAATCATAGAAATTTGTTTATACCTTTAATCTGCGATGCCTGCCCCATATAATTGACCTTCTAAATTGGTATTCTCTTGTTCTTCGTCCTTTCTAGTCGATCTAGCAGCCTGCCTAGCCAATTTTGCTGCGTCAGTCAGTCTCGTTTCAGCCACTGATACGCGGTGTTCGTCGGCTTCGCTGCAGAAATTGTAGCAATTTGGTCCGATTTTGATTCCGAGTGTTTGCATAATTTCCATAATTGAGATCATTCCGTCATTGTATACACAAATAGCAATATGTGTGACGATATCCAGAATTGTCTTACCACTAGACCTTGATTTAGGAGCCATCGCCCACACTGTTGCGTTGAAGGACTCGTTGCTATTTTGTGTGTAGCCACCGATACACCGAGTGAGAAGATCATCACTGCTTAATTCTTCATATATTGGTTTTATTGCTTCATATATATATATTCGGAAAGTGGTGTTTTATGATGATGATTTTCCAATGTATTGGTCGCATTCATTCGTTGCCACGAGCACCACGAATCTTCACCGGGCGGACATTGTTCGTGCTGCGGGTTTTCGTCCGTTGACATCTTATGATAAAGAGTCCCCCAAATGCCGTTCCGCATTTTTTCGATTGAGTCGTGGTTTCGACGTATCGTCTCCAATTCGAATCGGTTCAACGGTCGCCTACTTGATGATTTTCGTCTTTTTTCATGCCCACTGCTAAGTTTTGTGCCTTTTCGAATACGATTCACTTCACCGCCACTCATGATGCAAATTTTTATTAGTACACTCAAAAAATAGCGACAAAAAACCACAATATTTAACGAAATAAAGCGAAAAAACCCACGTGTCGTGCAAACAGTTCAATGGTTACACCAACACTGAAGATTGAACTATACTACAAGCGTCCCAAATGGCGCGTCGCGCCGAGTCTTATACCTGCTCCGAGCGCGCAGCAGGTAGCTACGGTCGGGATCAAAATTCAGGCACTTCAACGATTGTACACCTTATAAATGATGTTGTGTCTTATTCTTAAGACCCTTAGGCACCTTTTAAGCGAAAAAAAAAATCGATTTTTGGAAAATTCTAGAGTGGTGTTACCCCTTAAGCGATATTTTGATGACTTGAGGGGCAACTAATGCAACGCGACCCAAGGGATAATTCAGGGGAAGATGATGGAAGACAAGGTAGAGAAAGGCTATGGCTTAGAAAATTGCGTGACTGGTGGAGTGATGCATGCCCTGGGGCCGAATGCAGTTCTTTTTAAAAATAAGACAATGTCCTTATCCATAGTGTTACAGACTTTTTGCTTAACTGCGGTTCTGGTTCTATCGGATGACAGCTGTCATTCGGCGAATGGTATTCTTTAAACACATCGATATTTGCGTAGTTTCTACAAAATATTGACTTTAAACATTATTAGTGAGTTATTTGTCGCAAAATATTGCTATTAAATGAACTAAATTGCGATGTTTCTAAAATACCCCATGAACAAGAAAGGAAAGTAACAATCTTACAAATATCAAACATCGAGTGATGATAGCGCCACGCAGTGGTAAAAAAAAACGAACTAATTGACATTAATTTGTGGATTTACAAACACACTTTGTGAGCTTGTTTTTGAGTTGTTTTTTCAATTCGAAGGATATGCGATTTATTCGGAAAAGAATCGGTTTATGGACCCATATATAAATAAGTGAAGAATGAAACGTGGACCTTATGTTTTGTAAGACAATTTGTTTGTTTGCTTGTTGATTCGCCTTAGGTCCTCTAAATAAAGAAGTGCACCCACAAGCTGGATTAGGGGAGCATACCGCCAAACAGTGGGTGACTTCGGCACCATACTACGGTAGGCAGTGGTGAGTCGGGGTAGGTACTGGATACTGTTGGCATAAAAACCGGCAGATTCAGGAGCTTCTTTATCGTGGTGTCGGCGTTGTTGGTTTTGTACATTGCGCTCACTGTTGAGAGTTAATAAATAAAATCTATGTATATATATAAATTAATGTTTGTCTGTCTATCTGTCTGTCCTCGATTTTCCCGAAAATTACTTGTCCGGTTTCGCTGAAAATAGTACAGTTTGTTTTTATTAGTGCCGGGAAGGTTTAGAGACTAATTTGAATAAAACCCAATAAGTAAAACTGTTGCTATAACGTTTTTAAATAAAATTATGAAAAAACATTGAACCCGCCATGTTTTATTTAGATTAGTCCATAGAAATACCACTCTGGTTAGCCACAGATTACATATTAAAAAGGTTTTTTGGGTAGAATATTTTCAAAATTGAAAAGACAAGTAGGTAACTTGAAAACTTTCTTATTTAATTATATTTTGAAAAAATAAATTTTTGGAATGAAATAAAAATTTCAAATTAATGTTTTTTTGTTTCTTTGTTTAGATACAGTAGATCCTTGTCAAATCAACTCTGGCACCCAAACGACAAGCAAGAATTCACAACTTCATAACGAATTCATCACAAATTCCAGCACGACGCACATAGAGTTAACACCGCTTTACATTAGATCAGCTATTGTAAGACATTTAACTGTGTTAGTGCTATGGTTATTTTACAAGTATGCATGTGAATTGCTACAGATATTCTGTTTTTAAATAAAAAAAGTATGGTAATCAATAAAAATGCAATAACTTGGACAATATCAATCAATTTTAATGATTTTTTTTAAATTATACAAGTAAAGAATGAAATTTCAAGAATACTATTGTTCTAATTAAAAAAAAAACTACACATTTACATCTACAAAAATATAAGGTTATTTTACTTCACAATTGTGTTTTCCCGTGGTCCATGTAGTCCGTTTGTACAGCGAGCGCATATAAGATTAGATCGCCTTATCTCATTTGTTATGTTGCACACATTCATTTATGCGAACAAAGGTATCGTCGTCCGTAGTGCCGCTGTCATTTGATACATTAGCATCATCCACGATAGAACTAACTTCCGACATGGTGAAAAATGTCGATTCACTTTGGTGTGTATTTATTTTAACGGGATAAATAATAAATACAGTTATCAAGACACGCGCTAACCGCAATATACCACGCTCAAATTGAACACGTGCTTTCCCGAGGACGACAATAAGCACACTGAAAATTGCAGCGCTGTGGCGCTGCGTCGTAATTTACATAACTAAAGCTTACATAGCGATGGCGCTGGGCCGCACTCTAACGATTAATATCGTATTTTAAAGTAAAATACGAGCATACAATATTTTTTAAATTTGCTAAAATGAACATTAGCCACATATCAGGCTATTATTTATTATTGAAGACAATTAAAAAATATTGACAATACAGGGTGTTTTAGGACGCATGTGACCAGCGATTCCTGACCTTATTTGGATTTAAAAAATGTTAATAAAATTTTGGTCTTTTTGGCACAACGATACTGAATGTATATACTACTATATGTAAAGTATTCGATTAAATTAACCGCCAAGTTCACAGTGATCTTACTGTTCATCTCATCCCTTACTCCGGTCCCGCCCCCAACTCGGATGATGGCAGGTGAGCCCGCAGTAATTTGGCAGTTTAAATGCATCGCTATAGCCAGGGGGGTGGGTGGCTGCTCCACCGGGGTGGGAGGAGACCAAGCCACCCCCCGGGGGGGAAGGGATAAGGAGAGATTGTCAAATATTATACGTATTATATCAAGAAGAGGTGGGTGCTGCGTTGCGTGGATTGAAGTAGTTAGAGATTTGGCAGATAGTGGCCCGTGATAATATTGTGATGTACGAAGGGTGGAAAATGATAAGGTATTATATTATGACGGTTGATTTTTCAACGTTATAGTTTGCTTTTTTGATGTAAAATACAAACTGCATATTTCTTCGTAAAACACGTTTTTAAATAGTAATATCATGGCACCTATATTGTCACCATACAAGATTTTTTATAAGAAGAGAAATAAACAGATCACAATATGCAAAGCAGCGTCGTAATTTAGGAATTCAGAAGCGGGAATAGCTGTTACAATAATGCGACCAGTTCAAACCATTCACTGACACGGAATATTCAGGTAAGATTAACAAACAAACGTCAAATGAAAAATTATTTTGTTTTAACGACTTTTTTAAATAATAATTATACACATGGTTTTTAAACCAATGGTTCCTTCGTCAGGATAGAACGTACAATGAAAATAATAATAATAATGACATGAGCATAGACAAATTACAAACATAGACAAAAATAACAAAAAGTGGTGAGAGAAGGTAAATAATTGGGTAATAATGTAAAAACAATAGGTCTATAAAATAAGCAAACAGCGAGGTGATTTTTACAAAAAAACGGCGCGATAAAAATCATCCAATTATTATTATTATTATCATTACCATTATTTCAAAACTACTTTTCTAAAACGTTTTCGTATTATTATTTTTTTTTTCAAACAAGACACAACGATGTTGCACTCTCACGATTCGTCAATTCGACTCGTGATGGGACTGTTAATCACTGCAATAATAAAATTAGGTTTTACAGAGTTTGAAAATGTTTGAATAAAATTATATTTTAACCCTTTAGGTGCCACCGAACGATATATCGTTCCGATACATTATTGTACTTGAGTGCCACAAAACGATATATAGCTCGAGCCATAAAATTCGTCACGCGTTACCCGCGGTTGTCATATTATTGAAAACATGTATCTAAAAATAAAAGTAATCAAAATAAAATATATATATATATTCATGGATTATCGACACTTCTCCGGCATTTAAAAAAAATACACGTGGCACCTGATATTTATAACATTTCTGATCTGTGAATACATTTTTTATTTATTTATCAAACATCCAAATACATGGTTATTTCAATACATACATTTCAGAAATACAAAAAATTGCAAAGTGTCAATTAATAAACAAAAATTCAATTTAAAATTCTCTTCAAATGTAATGTAGAATCATCTCCCGTCCTAAAGTACCACTAATTTCTGGATACCGTTTGGTGAATGTATAAAGGCTGCACGTGAATCATTGTGCTTTTTAAAACTTACAATAATCTTCCTATGAGCCGTCTGTCATTTAAAAAGTTTTCAGCGATTGCAGGGCACTCATTTTTACTACTATAAATTGTCAGACTGTATACGAGGTCGATTTTATGGATCTTAATTATGAAAAAAAAATACCGAAAGCGTACGAGCATATTAAGGAGATATGAAAAATTTCAATAAAAATGCAGTTCCCTTTAAGGGTAAACGAAACGTAAGCTCGTATTACAGATGGCGCAAATTAAAATATTAAAAAAAAAAACACTTTGGCACGTAATGCTTTTAAAATGAATTGTTTGTTGGCGAGTACACGGTAAGTATGGTCCTGTATAATATTATCTGCCTGTAAATGAAATTAATAACCTGTATATTTTAACGCAACATCACGTTCATTGGTCAAATGTAGTTTAGTATTGAAAATCGATGAACCGGTGAATGCAATTTGTTGGCCACAAGTAGTAATAATAGATTGTCTGTAGTTAGTGATAATCTATTAGTACTACGTATGGCTAACAAATTGTATTGCTTTTCTATAGTTACTGATGAAATAGAGAATTGGTAAAAAAAAAATTGTAAAGTGCCCTTGAGGTGATTTTTCACAAAAATTGCACTATACAAATCATCCCAATATTATTATTATTATTACACACACGAAATATGAAATGGAATAAATAATTGTTACTGTAGATTTATTAGTCCTTCAAGAAACTTATATAAATAAAAATAAATATATATTATTGTAAAATTAACTTACATCGAATATCAAAAGTTTTTTGGAGTACTTGAGCTTCAAAAGATACAAAAACAATTTATTCCATTTCTTATTCGTGTGTACACTCGCCAACAAATAATTAAATATTTAAAAGCAGCAAATGTTGAAAATGTTTTTATTTAGTAATTAATTTCATTTTTAATTCATATTTTCCTGCTATTATTATACAACAATGTTTTAAATTATGATCTAATTATTTAAGCGAAACTCCCTCACCAAACACAAGAAGTTTGTTTCTTTATGGTGAGGAATAGCTATATTATGTTTTTTGTTAGACTATATGAATCATGTTTTATTTATATACTTACTGTAAAAAAATAATCAAATTAAATTATATTAAAATTTTTGAATTAGAGCCATCAGTGAACGCGTATCACGTTTCATTTAACTTTAAAAAGGTTCCGTGATTATCTGAGAATGAAAGGTTTCTGGGAAACTTTTACGCGCCACGCTTTGACAGTCGCATCTCGGGTGCTGCTAGGTGGTACAACAACACAGCGGCAGGGGGCGCCCTCCCCGCCAGCTCTGCCAGCTCTAGCCCGTACACTACTTCTTGCCGCCGCTACATTGCATGAATAAAGCAACGCGAATGCGGAAGGAGAAAACAGTCGGAGTCGTCGGCGGGTAAAAAAAAAACACAAACGTCTGGCAGCCACCATCTCCGAGATGTACATTATAATATTTATATAAAATATGAGGTATTTTTATTACTTATCTCGACGACGTTCGTAGCATTTATGTAACAGAGTCGAATCAATATTAATTTAATATTCATTAGACGACCTCCGTGACTGAGCGGTTAGAATCCTTGACTCCGGATACAAAGACCGCGGGTTCGAGATGAAGCGTTCGCATACAAATAAAATAATATACAGCATGTTTGCTGCACGACCCAGCGGTGAAAGCACAGAGAGATGTCCTAACATGCAAGGGGAAGAAATCAAAATAAGAGAGGCGGAGGGCGAGCTAGGCGTGCCGCCAATTAGAGTAAAACAGTAACTAAGTAAAAAGGTTCGGCTTGTTTACAAAAAGCGAATATTTTATAAGAGTATTTAGTTCGACTCCTTTTATAAATGTTTTATAATTTGTTTACCGCATTCAAAACCACATGAAACAAACGTGGACAGAGAACTAAGCTGGTGCCAAAATGGGTGTTCCGTGAGCTTCGCCTCCAGCCGTCGAAATCTTAGCGCAAGTTCATTATGAACAGAAACGGTGCTTTAAATGGCTTTAGCCATGTTTAGTGACCAGATCTGAATAGCCAGGTGCTTCCCAATATTCCTCTTATCATACTCATTCTCGGTTTCGATTATCGATGGTGGTATATCGCTAAGGCAATAAGGAACTCCAGTGAAAAATATAATGACTTTAAAATATATATATTCATATCGATCAACAAACGCCGATTCTGAATATATAACTTTTATTATATATAATTTTACGTAGAATTTATAAACCGTTATTTAAAAGTATTTAAACTGGCTAGTTTATGTATTCAATAAAGTGGTGGTAAAACAAGAATAAATTATTAAAAAAAAATAGTGGTAAAAAGAAATTATGATCATTAATTAATTAAAATGAAGTTCTAGGTGGGTTATCATTTTTGGTTTAGAGCTTAACATATAAATTATGGTAGAAGAAGTCGGGGACGCCCGAGGGACATTACACGACCAAGTGAAACAATTTTTTAAAATTTAATTTCATTAAATTTAAATATGACAACAAAAACATTAGCCACTCATCTCACTAGGACAGTCCTGTGTTGAGATGAGCGGCTTTACAATTTAATAATGATCTGTAAATACTAATAAGTAAATAGGTATATAGTAATAAGTACATAATAATAATAAAAATAGGTAAATAATAATATGTAAATAAAATAAAATTATTTAAATAGTATTAAGTAAATAATAAAATGTAGGCTATATTTGGGCATGTCAAGAGTACGAAATAAGAATAGTATTTACGAGACCATACATGAATGTGAATGAAGCAAGGAGAGCGTGCGGCGGTCTATCCTCTTTGCCTACCCGTTTGGTGAAGCGGCGTGATGGTTAGTTAGTCAAGTATTATGTAGGTGACCGATTAGTAACTGAAAAGCTGGGTTCGAAGAACGTAATATCGTGATATTTATTGCTGGTGTTTATTTTTAAGCTGATGTGCACCCGGCCTTACTAGGGGTTTTTTTTTGGAATAAAGTTATGAAGTTGTGAATTCTTGCTTGTCATTAGGGTGCCATAATTGATTTGACAGCGAAAGTAACTATCTCCAAATAAAGAAACATTCATATGAATATTTTATTTCATTCCAAACGTTTACTTTTTTTAAATATATCTAAATCATAAAGTTCTTAAGTAGGAACCTACTCGTGTTTTCCATTTTGAAAATATTCTACCCAAAAAAACATCATCTTCATCTTTTGAATATGCAATCTGTGGCTAACCAGAGTGTTATATCTGTGGGCTAACCTAAATAAAACATGGCGGGTTCAATGTTTTTCATACTAATTTTAAAACGCTATAGCAAACAGTTTTACATGTTGGATTTCATTCAAACTACTTTCTAAACCTTCCCGGCACTAATAAAAACAATCTGTGCTTTTCAGCGAAACCGGTCCAGTAATTATCGAGAACATCGAGGACAAACAAACAAACTCACATTGATTTTTATATATATTGATTCTAACCTCTCTCCAAGCTTAACATTAACAGTACAGGACATCTTGGGACTTATTTTCAAAATACATTGATTGCCCTCGGTATGGTGGAAATCTCTGGCCATTGATGACTAATGACTCTCGACTACGAATCCGAAGGTCGCGGGTTCAAATCCCGGCGTGCGCAAGTAAATTTTATTTCATTAATTTGTGCTGTTTCACAATTAATTCAGTTAAAAATAATATATAGTATATTTGCGCACGTTCCGGGGTGGAAGATACTGTCAGTGTCGCCCTGGTGAAAGACCACCATTCAGAATTGAAAAGTTGCTTGAAATAGCTTTTAGCCGTGTCTGGTGACCAGATCTGAATAGCCAGGTATTTCCCCACCTTCCTCTTCCCTCCCCAATACCTTCAGCCTCACATTCCCCAATTGCGGATGCCATAGTCTCACTGGTTCCAGATGGTTGGGAGCAATTGAGACTCTTGTGCGGTATTCATTTAAAATAAAAAAAGCTATTCGCTATTATAAAATAAAAAACAACTTCGTTTTAATATGTGAACAATTATTAACTGCTCATGCAGCTACAGCAGTTCTAGAGCTGCACTTCTCATCCTTATTTAACCTCTATTATAAACGTATGTTTCCCTTTAGAAAACAAATATCACTTTTTTATATATATCGAATGTTTTGATATTTATATTAATACCATATTTTCGAACCTCTCTGAAAAATAACCCATTCTCGAAAGTCACCCCTTTCCAATGCAAAAAGTTGTAAGCATCACTGGAAAACGTGAAAATAATCTTTTACGTATCCATATAAAAATGGCAAACAAATACTTAATCTACCGGAAAATCGCAAATCTATTATATGTACCAATGGAGAAAAGTCATAGCGCGTAGTATTAGACTTTATTTATTTATTAATAAACTAAAGATACATCATATCATGTTGGTCTACATTCACTGACGAGACAAACTGACAGAAGCGTTTTGGGTGCGTCCGTGTGTCCGAAAGGACTCATTGTGGAATCGGAAGTACATGTTGCAACACGCAATATCCGCGGGGCTTTCGCGCTGATCCGTCCCCTGTCAGTTTTTGAGGCGAACACACGGGGATTCGCAAGACGTTCGTGACGGTTGTGCTGTGTGGACGTTCGTCATGTGGAGCGAGCATCACTGGAACTAATCAGTTCATATCAAGAAAAGCCCGTGCTTTGGAATCCCAAAGATCGTGGATACTTAAAAATAACATTGAAAACTGATGCTTGGAAGCGATATTAATATTTACGAAGTGTAGAAGACTAAAAATAAATTGACGAGTTTACTTTCTTCATTTCGGAGGGAAAAGGCAAAAGTGAAAAAAAAAAAACAAGCAAGGTACGGGAAAGGGTCATTTTTAATTTTAATTGTCGTAAAGTTTTTGTATTGTCCACTTATTTGCCCACATTTTAATTCCATAAATAATGAAGATCTTTTCTTATACAAGTCAGTTCTCCACAATCGACGCAACGACAGTCTTGGCCGTTCAGTTACTAAATGCATGTAGAGAAAAGATGCACCAGCAATGGCGACCGTTCTGTCCTTGTTTCTGTCATTTTGTAAATAAATAAATATCCTTTCTTCAATAACTGTTTAATACATAAATATCAACATGTTTCGGAAACGAGGCTCCCCTCATCAGAATACCCAGTATAAACTAACTGGTGTAAACTAAGTATTTCATATTAATTTTATTAACTAAATATGCAACTCGAAGAACGGAATTCGCGCTACTTATGGATCAACACGAACAGCAACGGGAATCGCGTGAGATTCGTCTACTGACAAACAATTCGTGTTGCATTACATGTTGTATTGCACGTGTCTGAACACAGCTTAAGTTTTCCTTTAAATTGGCATAGATCAGAGATGCACAACCAGCGGCCCACTTGGCTAAATAATATAAACATAAAATCAACTTTCTTTGATCCAATATTTATATTGTTTCTCTATTATTACTGTTCTCGTAACCTTCCCCAGTTACACTACAAGCATGAATAACTTCAAAATGATTTTTTTTTATTAAAAAACCTTTGTAACTTTTTTCCACTTATTTATTTTCGACCGGAGCGGTTTCACCCTATCACGGGCATCCTCAGACTGGTACAATGAATACTAAATCTATGGTATATATAGCATCGGTGTCGGGAGTGAGTTCCATCGCTTTCTAATATTGTTTTTATTACTTAAAATTTATTTTATTGCTGACGGTACTGTTTATTATGTTAATGACTACTTTCGGGTTGGTTTATTACCCTCTGGAAGACTGATTAAATTGTGTTTATTTACTGAATCTATGGTTTTTTTTAATAAAATTATATAAAGTCATTCGTCAGCTTTTATTTGAACAGATGGTTCTTTCTAGTTTTGTTATTTCCCTGTGATTTCCGTCGTGTTTGCTAAGATGAATTTTATAGCAGTTTTATAGAGATTTTAAATAAAATATCAATACTAGTTCATTTTTAACGATCGCAGCGCCCTCATTCTTATCTACTTTAAAATGTCAGACAATATAGTAAGCAATACACATCCCATGATTTATTCGTACAAGTGCCAGTATTCAAATATTTTTTCGAAATATTTAATCTCAAATTCTAATTGTCATAAAAAATTCACCCTCTCTTACACCACCCCCCACGGAGATCACAAAAAAATATTAGCCACCCCCCCCCCCCATTACTTTGAAACAACATCGTTTTGATTACCAATTTATTCGAATAAATTTGAATCGTTTAAAAAAATCGATTCTTAATATAATCGAGCGTTTCTAAGCAGACACATATCGTGACTATGCACATCACTAACGTGAAGCCCAGCTGAGAACAGTACGTTTATTACTGAACTTGTTGCCTGGAGGAATTTATATAAGCTTTTAGCGAATACGTCTAAATTAATATGTATACCTGTTGAGTACCTTCCTTGTATCGCTTAAAGAACCTAATTACACTTTGTTTATAAATAAATTAATAAAAACACTTTGCAAGCACCATATTTTTAATATATAAATATCAACACGTTTCGAAAGCGAAGCTTTCCTCATCAGGAAATACAGAATACATATTATTTTATATGATACATGTATCGGACGTCACCGCCTCTCCCGGAATGTTTTGACGCGGCACATTTGTTACATGTAAAATATTGTTATTTGTTAATGTATGTCACGGGCGGTCTGTGATGAGCGTGTTCTCACAGACCGCTCAGAAGAAGAAATTACTCAAATAAAACGTTAGAGCAGCGCGGCGGTAGGAAAGATAAGGACTTGTCGAAGATGCGCAGGGCACGGGGGGGTCTGCACGTGGCAGGCCGCCTTAAATAGCCTGCGAAAACCAAAACCGAGTTAGTTAGCATTCGACTGCCTGCCCGACTAGACGCCTTCTGTCTCCACTGCCCGCTCTGATCTACCCGCCTTGTTTTATTCTGACTACCGCCTACCTTGGACCCCCCATCGGACTACGGCCTCGGACTGGACCCAAATAAGCAACGTCACACAGACAAGGCCCGCAAGTCGTCAATAAGGGTCTTGTCGCTAGTACCGTTCCTCCACGCAGAGGGAACGGTAGGAGTGCTACCTCCCATCCCAGCCCCGCTCCGTAGATTGGGATCAACCGCCTCATACAGTTCGTTTGTGTGCCAGATTACGTCTGGTACAATACACTTTATTTTATTGGATTAATATTATATATTGGAAACTTTTCACCTCAATCCGTTTCTTATCGTGCGACGAATGACATTTATGAAGATAAATTCTAATCAAGCCCCTGTAATGTACTGCCCATTAAAAATACGCCTTTCCTCTACAAACGAACACAAAACTACATTAATAGTTAATAGTACATCAAATAAGAAGCAATCGTAACGGATTAAACTACTAAACCCCGTTGCATGCATAGCACAGGCGACCACAGACTGCAGTAGAGACCAGCCACAATTCAAAGGAAGAATACAACGAATCGACAGCTCAAAGATCTAGGATTGTCTAGAGCAGTCTTCGGTGTAACTTGAGACGGAGAGCCGTTTTGCGAGAGGACTCGGCAAGCGTTTGGGAATGGCGTCTCATCTCGGCGTTTGGTGATTGAAACTTAATTCAGTATAATGATTTCTGGTTAATTCTAACTATAATTTATTTTATTCGCATTATGTGACATGGCGCCCAAAATTTAATTAATACTTTGTTACAATTACTTCTTTTAGAAGTGCAATTAAAGGAATTGATTTTTCGCAATTTCAGAGGCACCTTTAACAATTATTTGGGGGCTAACGGTGATTCAAAAGAAAGTTTTACCGCGTCTACTTTGAAAATATAATAAACCCTAAAATAATAAAAAAATGTATTAAAATAAGCATTATGGCGGACGTTAAATTAAATTAAAACAGCCAATTTAAGTTGTGACACAAATTTGCCGTACATAATTTAAAATATCGACCCGAAAAAACGTATTTAAAAAAATGTTTTTTTTTTTTTTTTTAACTTACGTAATCATATTTACATAAGCAAATATGAAATATATATTAATAAATACAATAAACCCGGAAATAATTTTCTAAATTACCTGTAAAATTGTGAAAATTGATTTTCTTTCATGGCTTATACTTCATAATTTAAAACAACAATAAATAAAATACTTCTCATCTGCACTAGATATTTATTAAAACTTTAATTTTAAAAAATATATCATTCGTTTTGGATGGGTTTTTTGACATCAAATCCAAAATTCAGTTTTGTATGAAACAGGCCGCGCAGCCGTTCCTCTTAAGTGTTGTATGTTACATGATGACGCACAAAGTAAGTATAGGTAATATTTTGGCGCTATAAATGTAAATTTTAATTTGAACATAATAACCTACGTTACACGATGAGCAGTGTTTCCGTTATTGTGTCCTCTGCATGCAAAACCGTATCCACAATAAATTATATATTAAACTGTGTTAATCTGAAGTGATCCTGTATATTATCTGCCTGTACATAATATTTACAAGACCTCAATGGTATATATTGGTTATGACCGATGAGCTGAGCTAGTGGATGCAATCTGTTAGCCTTAAGTTATAAGGTGATATAATAGATTATTCAATTAGTAGGACAGAGCCTTGAAAAAATATATCGACTGGAAATAGATAAGACCCTTCAAACAACACTTTTGGGAAAATTACTTTTAAGTATAATAAATTTCAATTGAAAATATGGTAAAATCATCATAGTTGAAAGGGGGTATTTTTCATAACAAAAACTATATCATAGTAAGCCATTTTTAGTTGATTTTTTGTTAAACTATCGGTGAAATGAGTCAAACCTCATATCAAATAATATTGAAAACAGAAATACAATATTTTGCATCATTTCAGGAAAAGTGTGACATTAATTTTTATCGTCTCCTGTAAAGTTTTCATTGCGTGAATTAAAGGGTTTTACCTATATACAGTCGATATTTTATATAAATGTATTTTTCAGCGTCATTGGGGTGATTTTTCACAATAAAGGCCAAATATTACTATTATTATAACATCAGTGTATTTACGAGGGAAGCTCAATAAATTCTAGGAATGGGACAAAGGGAAGTGGTCAGGATTAGCGATGGGTCATGCCTCATTTTGTTAATAGCGGGAGTCACGGTACCAACTCAATATTTTCGTACGACTCAATTGAACGAAGTCTCATTTAAGATCCGGTACATATTAAGAACTGTCTCCCAGTTCATGAGGTCATACCCCAGTTCATATTATTCCCAGCACCTACGGCTTCCAACGTACAGGTGGTGTTGGTACAAAACGTCCTGATGCTAGACTGTCTGGCGCCGTTCACGAACTGTGCACCTACACACGTGTAAATGCGGTAATTATTCTTATCTCCACACACGAATGTGCCAAATATTAATTGCAAGTCCTACAGTAGCAAGGCATAATGTAGTCTTGTAGAAATTAGACACGCATACGATGATTTTATACAAACAAATTAGAACATAGGACCTAATTTAAAGATCGAATAGCTAAGATATGTTTATCTTTTTAAATAAATAAACAATTTTTCCAAAGTGGTTCAAAGGTTTGTCGAAGAGTCACAGTTAGTGTTTACCAGGAGTCGTATGCTCACGTACTCATCAAAAAGTACTTTATTTGTTTTCTAGAGGCACTGCTGAAAACCAGCTGCACTTCGGGCTCCGCAATGTATAGCTGATCAGTGATCTTTAAAATTAAATATTGACAAAAAAATGTTCTTATTATAATTTACTAGCGGGAGTACATGGCGTTGCCCGTTAAAAATGGTTTGGAGGAAAGTTGAGGTTATGATGCGTTACCGTTACCCCTACCCCTACTTCACAGAAGTGCCAAAATTCAGCTTTAAAGGGTGGGAAAGGGGGAAGGGGGTGGTTTTTCGCCATTTCATGTAGACAGTAAAGTTCCTGTTGTTTCTAAAGTCAAAGGCGCAAAATTTCATCAAGCTCGGAATAAAACTTTAGATTTGTATAAAAACAAACAAACAAATTCTACTTTATATAATAGAAGAACATTATTTATATGCATGCGTTTTATTATGCCAGTAAAAGAGATTCGACCTTGTGTCTTATATTAAACAGGTATTACAGTATTTAGTGTTGTACTTTGTTCTACCTCCTAATTTAATTTCAAAGTAAGTATCCATGTTTTATAATCAAAACGTATTAAATATTTGAAGGGAAAATGTAGCTCCTCGAGAAATCTCCAGTCTTTAGTTACAAATAATATAATATAAACAACGTGGGAATTAATTAAGTTTCCCTTCTCAAATATCGCCCATTTTCCGGCGTTGTTTTCTTTCATGGCGGGCGAGGGTACATTATTACGCAGCGGGGAGAGTTCCACAACCGTGCCGACTTTAAGGCTAAGAGCGGGAAAATCCGATTCGCATGGAAAATGCCGAATTTCGCAGCTTACATCAAACACAACAATTGGTCGGAGACGGCGTTTCAATGTTGAGGGATGTTGGGAGTTCCTAGACATTCAGATCTATCAATAACGGTTGCCTTCTCCCAATTGGGGGATTTTGTGAGGCTGAAGGTATTGTGGAGGAGAAGGAGAAGGGGAAGAGGAACGTGGGGAAATGCCTAGATATTCAGATCTGGTCACCAAACACGGCTAAAAGTCATTTCAAGCAACGTTTCAATCCTGAATGGTGGTCTTTAACCAGGGCGATACTCAGAGTATCTTCCACTCCGGAACGTGGGCAAATACAATATATATTATTTTAAAATTAATTTATTGTGAAACAGCACAAATTAATTAAATAAAATTTACTTGAGTACGCCGGGATTTGAACCCGTGACCTTCGGATTCGTAGTCGAGAGCCTTATCCCTCGACCATGGAGGCCGTCTAGTACTATTTATCTAGTGATAGATAAATGTTTTTTTTACAATCGATTGTTTTTTTTACAATCGATTGTTTTTTTTACATTAACTTCACACATGAGACCCCGAGGGAAATAATTTCCCTCAAGGCCTACATCATCTTTTGAGAGTGGGAGCTGTGTGGAGGGTCTTTTAGAGGATAGGAAGGAGTGAATTAATGGGCTTGCCCTAATTACGATTTCGACTTATATTATTCATTTCGATTTGTATTAAATTGTTTTACGGTCATATTCTAGAAAACTTGCCAAATGAACAAAACGACAATATCGGAAAAGGGGTTCGTAAGTAAGAGATTTTGAGCTTTAAACATTTTTTTAGTTCTGATACTTTATTTTTTTATAGGCTTATAAAGACAACAATAAATGACGGTTAAATGAAAAGCCAAGGTGTATTCTATTTGCAGTACTTGATTAACGGGGAGAGGGACGTCGGAGAGTTATTATTTATTAATTCAAAATAATGATAATATTATTGTGCAATACGATAAACATAATGTTTTTAAATAGAAAAATATTTTTAAAAATATTTGTTTTTGGCAACTGGAAAGGTTAGTCACGTTTTTGGGTGATTTTTTATTTAGTTTCGTTTTCTGAGACATCTGATCCAAAATGGCTGATAATGCTAACATATGATAAACATATGTGTACCAACATAACAAAAAAATCGATAATAGAATGTACACAGCCCGCGAAAATTCAAAATTCACCTTTTCTTTTGAACACACCTCGTATGTATATTTTTCTATTTTTGGAAGATATTGACAAATCTTTCCAGTTGTCAAAAACAAACCACTGATCCAAAATGGCTGATAATGTTAACATATAATAAACATATGTGTACCAACATAACAAAAAAAAATCGATAATAGAATGTACACAGCCCGCGAAAATTCAAAATTCACCTTTTCTTTTGATCACACCTCGTATGTATATTTTTCTATTTTTGGAAGATATGAATTAATAGACTTCACAACCTTTTCATCCATTTGACAGTGACCAGTCCCGCCAAAATATTAAAACTGTTCAAAATAAATAATTAATTTACTATATTATTTTCAGACAGCGTTCTGTAGTTCGGCCTTCGGTCCGGCGCTCGTTTGTTAGCGAATTTGGCCAAAAATAAAACAATTACATCCGAATTAATTAAACCAATTGGAATATCCAGAAGAATTTATATTATCCCCCCGAAGAAGTGTACAAGATAGATATTGTTCAGAATTCTTAGGCTTCTTACGAGCGTGAGCGTACGACTCATGGTAAACCGTATCACGGCTCAATTGAGTTGTGTCCCTTTTTGACAAATCTTGGAACAACTCAAGAAAGATTGTTTATTTATCTATAAAGATAAACATATCTCAGATGTCCGATAGTATTCTTACGCATTTCTACGACGGATCTTTAACATATTTATTTATTCCTTTGTTCTAATTTGTTTGTATAAAATCATCGTATACGTGTCTAACTTCTACAAAGCTAAGTTGTGTCCACGACCGTGGGACTTCCAATTAATATTTGGCGCCACGATGTATCTTAAAGCATTTGTCGCACAGGGTTCACACATTCCTGTGTAGAAATAAGAATAATTACAGCATTTACACGTGTGTAGGCACTGTACAGAACGTGAACGGCGCCTGACAGTGCGGCATCTGGACGTTATGTACCTGCAGCTATGCGCTGGGAACCGTGTGAACTGGGAGTCGTATGAGCTGGAAGTCGTAGGAGCTACGGCCAGCCGGCCGTCGTTCAATTGAGTCGTACTTTCGAGTCGTACGAAAATATTGAGCTGGGACCGTATTACCCTTTTTATAAACCTTTTATAATTTGATTACCGCAGTCAGTAACGCAAAACAAACGTGGACGGATGTGAACTAGGCTGGTGTTAAAATAGGTGTCACGTGACGTTTGTAGACAGCCCTCGAAATGGTACTTAGGTAAAGTCCATTAATTCTGACGTCAGTGGATTTGTGGAACACTCAGCTGGGGAATAAAATTCCGATAGACATCAATAAATTTGGTAAAATAATAATTTTAATTTGTTCATCAGCATGAATTACTTTATACTTACATTGTGCATATGTATATGTATACTTGCTGACGTGTACCCGGCCTTGCTCGGGGATATGAATGATTTGGAGTAAAGTTTAAGGTTGTGAATTCTAGTAAACTGGATGTAATTTTAAGGTGGAAAATATTTTTTTAGTAAGTTAATTTTTTTACTATTAACACTTATTACATATAAATATAAACATAATTATTAGATATTACATATATAGACGGTCTCCGTGGTTGAGTGGTGACGATCCTTGGCTACGAATACGGTGGTCGCTGATTCAAAACCCAGCGCGGGCAAGTAAATTTTATTTTATTAAAATTGTGTTATTTCACAATTTATTCATTAAAAATAATATGTAGTATATTTACGGAACATTATGAGTGGTAGATGCTGTCGGCATCGCCCTGGTGAAAAGAACACTATTCAGAATCAAAACGTTGCTTGAAATGGCTTTAGCCGTGTTTGCGGACCAGATTTGAATAGCCAGGTACTTCCCCACCTTCCTCTCCCCTATCTCCTTCCCCTTCTCAATACCATCAGACTCACAACATACCACAATTGGGGATGCCATGGCTCCAGAAGGTTGGGAGTAGCTGGGACTCTTGTGCGGTATCACATAAAAAAAACTAAAATACGAAATACAATAATTTAGTATCTCCTATCTCTGCCCCTACAGCTACCCCTACCCCTTCCACAACGTAATTCATTTAATATCCTTATCAGTCTTTCCATCTCTCGTAAACATACTTCCCAAATACACAAACTCATTCGCTTGCTCCAAGCAGGTATTCATAAGTTGTCAACAAATGTTTGTTTTTCATAAAATTAAACAATGAATATATTGTTTGGAAATTTAATCGTAGAACAAAACAAAATAGCATCGAGATGTTCGAACTCGTAGCAGTAAGTTCGAAATTTGAACGTTTGCAACTGAATGCATATGTTCCATTTTGACACAGTTCGATTTTTTTTTATTTACACATTTAACCCTTTGCTCGCTCCGGTGAGTTGGGGTCAAGTTGAACCATACAAAATTGTTACCTACTGTTAAAAAACTACATTTTACTGTTTTTATTTCGATCCCGTAACCCCCATTCCAGCGCTGAGATAATGCGTAATAACGAAACAAACACACATACTCGAAATTTATACAGTAGATACATACATACATATATAAAAATAAATTCTCATTGAGTCACAAATTTCTTCGTAAAGTTTTCCACGAAAAGTCTAAGCAATATTATTATTCCCATTAAATGGGGATTTTAATGTATTTACTACAATACAATTTACTAGGGAATTTAAATGGGACTTGAAAGTGTGTTTAAGGAGTGACCACAGACCGGGAAAAAAGGGAAATCGGGAATTTTCAGGGAAATCGTTTTTATTTAAATTCTTTATATACAGAACATATTTTACCGATTCAAGTTTCCGTTTTAAGACAGTCAAATTGACAAGCTTAACTAACTAACTAACCATCACGCCGTTTCCCGCAGGCGTAGGCAGAGGACGGACCGCCAAATAACTCGATCTTGGCATACACTTCTTGCTTCATTCACATTCATACATTGTCTCATACATTCTCTTCTGTTATTCCGACTACTGACATCCATGTCTTCCTCGAGCGTCCCGAGCATCTTTTTCCATTCGCATTCGCGTCATATATTCTCCTTACACTCCTTTCTTCGTTCATTCGCTCTACACGGCCAAACCATCTAAGCGTCTCTATCTTAATTTCAGCTAAGCTAAAAGCTTAGTTCACATTATTACTTAATATATAAGAAAAAATAAACTAATCAAATGTATATAGTTTCATGAATAAATAGAAGAAAAATATAAAAAAATTATAATAATATAACTAGAAGCTCCTAGAAAAATAATGTGACAACCCCTGATTAATACCGCAATGGATTTTGAAATAGTCGCTGCGACAAAGGTAAGTCGTGTGCGCCCGGCCTCACTGTTTCAACATAAAAGGGGAGAAATGCATTGCTCAAATTTGAATATTGTAAATTATTTAAAGTTTGTTATTTTATTTATAATAACAATGAACCTTTTTCAATGTCAATTTTCTTTTATGAAGTCGAATAACAAAATTGAAACACGCAGTATGCAAGCAATGCATCTGTGAGTACTGTGTCAACCCTGGCTGCGATACGTCGGTTTCTATCTGCTTGCCTCAGCGGGGAGTCCCTTTGACTGTATACGGGGGTGCCCTTCATCCGAAATAGCCTAATTGAATAATATTTTGCTTATCGTTATTAAACAATGTCGGAAAATTGAGACAAACGAAGTACCCTTTCTTGGAAAATATAGCAAAATGTACGTATAATATTTTCGTTATATCAAAACGGGGAGTTTGAAAGGGAATGGATAGCCATTTCTAGCGGAATATGTACAGAAAGAAGAAAAGTTTTAAGAAAAACGAACATGATACATAGTGTACATACGATATATATGTATAATAATGTATAAGTGCTCCTATGCGATGTTCCCAGATAAACTTTGCTACGTAAAAATATCATTCGGGTATCTTTTAAACACGGGTAAACTAACATTAAATATTTAATCATTGAAGAAGATAATATTGACACATCCCAAAATGAACCACGAAACCGAAAAAACAACTAAAATTAAAAAGATTTCAGTCGCATCTGGGACTCGAACCCAGGACCTCTACCTATCCGGGGTAACCGCTTAACCAACTAAGCTAATGAGACCAGTTCAATTTACGCCATTTACACAGATATCATACTTCATGTTCAAGACTTGTTAATATTATCCCCCATTTTTATAAATCCCATAGTATTGGCTGCTATCCTTATGATGATTGCAAAGTTTCATCCCTGTTTAATTTCTGTTGTTTTTTCGGTTTCGTGGTTTATTTTGGGATGTGTTAATATTATCTTCTTCAATGGTTAAATAAACCAATGAGGTTTACAAACTTCCATAAGTTATAAAAAATAAATTGAATAACATTAAATATTTATTTATTTGGGAGACCAACAGTATACACAAAAAATGAAGTATAATAAATAAATTATATAAATTTGATAATTTACAGCTTTCAACTTGGGTACTACTCGTATATATGAGTGAATCTAGTGGTTTCGAAAAAATCAAAAACATAATTTTACAAAATATAGAAGAAATATTAATTTAAAAGTTACATGTAATATGTTATGGGGTGTAGAAAGGGATGTGGTAGAGGGAGGGGTCGATCTTTTTAAAATGTACGTGTGTGATTTTATATTAATAAAAGAACAAGAAATATTGTGTATATATAAAGAAGAAAGTTAAATATATTTAGACCGGTGATAAGGTGAGATAAGTAGGTATCTGAAGTTATAAAGATTCGATAGATCGCCGGTGTGACTTTATGGAGTGTGGTGCAGAGTTGAAGATGTGAAATTGTGAGTAGTGTGTGTTAAAAAATGTGAAATGCCCTATAGATGAAGGAGTTTTGCTTAGAATTAGTGTTGCATCGAGGAAGGCTAAGAATTCGGTCAGATCTGGTTAGTATATTGAAACGTTTCCAAGTGCATGCAGGCGAGAAATCGGTGCAGGTTTTGGTAATTAGTCTCGGAATTATTGTTGCAGGATAATACGTTTCGCCGAGTAGGTTGACGGGGAACTTTAAAGTTGACAAGGTGCAGGAGTTCACAACAGTCTAATATGGAGTAAGTCATTTTAAATAAAAAAAAATCATTGGTAGAGCATCTGACCGGCAATCAGAAGGGTGCAGGTTCGAGTCCTGTCGGCGACATTTATCTTTGCTCGGAAAGGTTTTTTTCAATTTGGATGAGTGTTTCAGGCTAATAATTATTGTTTATAAAAATAATTGTTACCCTTTGCGCTATGCACAAAAATCTTGTCTTAAAAACTTTAGTTTATCAATTTATAAAAAAATTCAAGTCAGTTATTTTTCTTCCGTTTTCTAGGATATGTATTTGAAGTGTATTTGGTAGGAGCATATAGTTTATGTGTTGAATTGGTCATTCGGTATTAGAAACTTTTTAAAGTGCGAAACTAAGGCTTTTACATATTTTATGAAATTAATTCATAATAGTGACACAGGTGTAAATACATTATAGTAAGTACATCAATAGTATAGAACGTATTAACAAAATAAAACATTTAAAATGTTTCTAAAACAAATTGAACAATAAAATAAATTTTAATCATTTGTCTATCCTTGAAATTATTTTTTAGTACTCATATATTCCTGGGGATAATAGAATTGCTATCGAAACATGTAGAGATATTAATTTATTTTTATAAAAGTGGTGTAAACAAAGTACATTTTTAATTATTTAATCAACAATAAAATTGTCTATGTATAATTCAAAGGCGAACAGTAGATGAATTAATATTTCCACATAACATGCTTCAGAGAATCAACTGCCATACAGCTATATTATTCCATACGGAAAGTTACAAAACAAAATAAAGGAATTGATTTTTCGCGGTTTCAGTGGCACCTTTAACAATTATTTGGGGGCTAACAGTGATTTTAAAAAAAAGTTATACCCCGTTTTGTCAAAAACAAACCACTGATCCAAAATGGCTGATAATGCTAACATATGATAAACATATGTGTACCAACATAACAAAAAAATAAATCGATAATCGAATGTACACAGCCCGAGAAAATTCAAAATTCACCTTTTCTTTTGAACGCACCTCGTATATATTTACTAAACCTTTAATGAAGAAAATATATCGTTCAGTTTGGAAGGGTATTTTGGCCTCAAATCCAAAATTAAGTTATGTATGAAAAAGGCACCGCAGCCGGAGGAAGGATATTACCCGAATGTCTTCCTACAATATCTTAATTAATATTTTACAAATCGACCGATGTTAATGTAACTGGTTAGACATAGTTCACGTAACTTTCATAATAAAAAGTCACAGAAAAAAAACGGAAATAATCATCTGTTTAAAATAAAAAATAAAATAAGTTATAAATGTGCAATATTAGGAAGAGCAAATGGGGCTCTTTCCTGACATAAATACTACTCGTATATACCAATATCGTACACTCAGGCTGCTCTCTGACGGTCCGGTGAGGAACGAACTTTTCACTCGCTACTGGAGACACTGCGCAGAAAAGTCCCACAATGGACTGCGTTGCAAACCGTTACCTCACTTTAGCAAACTTGACTTTTCTGTGCAGTGTCTGCAGTAACGAGTGAAATGTTCGTTCCTTACCGGACCATCAGAGAGTGGGCGTAGTTCAAATTGTAACAGTCTGAAGATACCCGTTATAAGGTGAAAACGGTCCGGTCTGAAATAAACAAGTGAAAGGAAGTTACAAAGGTTTTTTAAATAAAAATAAAATATATAATCATTGTAGAAAATAATATTAACATAAACTAAACGAAACAAGAAAACGGAAAAAAAACGACAGAAAATAAAAAGATTTCAGTCGCATCTGGGATATATGATATCAATGAAGATGACATGAATTGAACTGGTCTCATTAGCTAAGTTAGTTAAGCGGTTGCCCTGGATAGGCAGAGGTCCTGGGTTCGTGTCCCAGATGCGACTGTAATCTTTTTATTTTTATTTATTAAAGGTGGCTCCAAAATTGCGAAAAAGTAAAAATCCCAAACTTAATAATAGTGGCATATAAGAATTAAAATGTGACCACGCCGACTGCAATGCTACCTATATAGGGCAGACGGGAAGGGCTTTCTCAACTAGATTCAAAGAACATATAAGATGTTATAAAAATAAAAGCACTTCTTCAAAATTCGCAGAACATCTTTTAGTAAATAATCACGTCCCGCTTGACAACAACAAACCTAAACCCTTACATATAGAAAAAAAGGCCTAATATTAAATTTACTTGAACAATTAGAAATTAACAAACGAACGAATGATCCTAATATAACATTAATTAATAAAGTAAGGAAAATTATATACTCACCGCTTCTCAGTATGTTCACATTATCAAAACAATACAACACATTTAAATAAATCAATTGAAAAAACCTTGTCAGTTAAATACGAGTAAAAACACATTATAAATGTGAAAACCTCACAGAATTCAGAATTTTAATTGCTTGCTAACTAAATCGGTTTTACCGATAATAAATCATTACCCATCAAAAGTTTAAAGGAGTGGGAGTAAATTAAATCATATAAATAAGTCGTCGCAATGTGGATTAACCACAGTTTGAAAATGGCCTTAAACGCCGAAACAGCTGTCACAATAATAACTGAAAATACTTGCAGAACTTAATAATAACATTATTAAAATTGATTTACATTAAATTTAAAAAAAAAATTAAATGGAGTTCTACGAATTAAACACAAAAACAATTAATAAAAAAATCTATACCTTCAATGGTCTATATTTCACAATATAAAACAAAAATAAATAAATTACTTCTAATCCGTACTAGATATATAAAATCTCGGTTCATGCATTGATTTTTAAAACAAATTATGCGTACTCTTAATAAATACAGTATTAACTGGCCTATGTTAATGTCACATTGCAAGTTTTTAATTTGATGGCATCTCATTGTCTATGAAAGCGGACGGGTATGGTCAACGATAAACAAATGCTTGGAAACAGGCAAACAGAGCGAAAGCTCAACAAAACACTTGGCTGATGAGTGCCTCAGACTGATCATTCGAAAGGTTGGGAAGAACGGCCGTCAGTACACAGCACAAAGGATTTTCTAGCACCGTAAGGTAAGGAACGGTCGAATGAAGCTAGAGTTTACCTACCAGTTTTTCCTGATTTATTATCGAGATATCTTCGACTTTCAAGGGTTGAAAGACAGAGATTGCCACGAAAAAAAAAACTTATTAGATTCTAGCGAACACGTCGCTATTTTAGGAGGACGTCATCGATAGGCACACGAGCCATTAATTAATTACGGCAAACCCCAATTGGAATGGACAAATGTTGGAAGGGACAGAAGGGGTGACAGAGAGTTAGAGAGGAGAATATAAAAGAAAAGTGGAAGGATTTAACAGCGTGGAGACACGAGCGGAGCAATCTAGTACAGGTCGCACAAATAGAATTGACCCAAAGAGCACAAACTTGGGATTGTGTGTGTTTGGTGCAAATGTCCCTATCAAACGTCATACCAACGAGAAAAAACATCTTTTCTTGTTCATGTATGCTTATTGTTTGTAGCGAGAGTGGGACAACAAGTTTTTATCTGTCCTCCACTGTTTGCTTTTTTTACATTTACTTGAAAAGTTTTAGTGTGTTTATTTATTTAATGTTTTATAATATACATTTATTTATTTTTTATACAGTGGTGAAAACAAAGAATATTTTTAAAATAATGTATTCATATATTCCTGATGATGAAATCATCGCTTTCGAAACAAGTAGATATTTATAAAGTGGTGTAAACAAAGCATATTTTTTAATTAATTAATTAATAATGACGCCACAAGGTGAATGAATACCAATCGTTTGAAGAAATTATGAAAACATTTTAATTCAATTTATAATACTACACTTCTATTTTAAGCAATGCTAATGTGTTCTTTCATTATATTAACCTTAACTCGAATTTTCTTTTATTGGGTAGTGTGACAAATTGAAATATTTTGTACGTAACAAGCATTTTGTTGTTTTGTGCCTCTTTCTTTCTCGGGGAAATGTTTTAGACAGCCTTGCGGTGACATCTGACCTGATATGATGGCCACGACGAGGCTGTCCGAAACGTTGGCTCGAGCTCGAGGAGGAAGCGCAACTCACCGTGAGAAAACGAAAGATTATAATTTTGTTGAAACCAGCGATCGCCATGGCGTTATACACCTAGGTATAAAATCCGATCCGCAAATTGTATGACCCTAATTCTGTGAGGAAATCTTTTCCATGTTGTGTTTAGATTATGCAAATGTAGAGGTTGTTTCCCGTCGATGAAAATATGCAATGTCCTTTGTGACGACTTGGTTTTTTTAATACATTAACTCGGCACAGGAGGTCCTGGGGAAAATAATTTCCCTCAGGGCCTGTGTCACCTTTGGGGATGCCGTGTGGAGGGACATTTAAAGAAACGAAGGAGAGGAAGTTCCAGGAAGGAAGAGTATGAAGGGTGGGTAGGAATCTGGACAGACGCATTCGTCGCCAAGATCTGGACAATCCTCAACCCTGCTAAGTCACTAAAAATAGCGAAACACTCGGGGTGATCTATGGTAGAGGTGTTGGTTATCCAATGAATGGTTTCCATACCCTCCTCAAAAATTATAAAATTGTGTAGTCGCTGTGCCCACATGAGGCAGAGGCGTGGCTTTAAAGCGTGGACGATGTGTGAATGCGGTGTGGTGGAGACTACCAAATACGAGTATGTGATGAACGAATGCCCGCTCACGGGAATTGATGAGGTCCAGAGGGGGACGCCTCAGTTCCCCTCTGATCCCTCCACCATACCAAAGAAGAATGTGTTACCATTCGAGGCCAATGACTGCAGGATTCCCGATGAAGTAAAACTTTTCCTAATGGCAATCAAAAAACAAACACGTTTGATGTGAGGAGACCGAAACCTTACCGATGTTGGTTGGGATTACCAGCCACATCAAATATCAAAATAACCGGTTCATTTGTGTATATTACAAATCAAATTAGATATACAAAATTTAATATTTTTTTGTATCGCACAAACGCTTGAAAGAAAGCCAAGATAATAAGATAATGAGGTCGTTAGTAAAGTTATACTAATAAATAGAGGTACAAACAGAGATGGCACTGATTGCTATATTTGTGAATTGTACCGAAAGGCACGACCTTTTTCAACGCTAACAAAAACGAGCTTTCCTTTGAATGCGCATTGTACGTATGTACATTTTTGTGTAGAATGCAGTCAACATTTGAATATGACATGTGCGTCATTTTGCATACTTAGTTCCTGCTTTTGACACGTTATATAGTATGGAAGCTGCGGCTGGACCTTCGGGCGTATTTTCGAACGTGTAGATTGTTTTCTTGCAATAATTTTATAAATTGTAATTATAGTGTTTATGCGCATACATGGAATGAACACCTCCACTTTATTATACAATAAAACACAGTTGAAGAGCCGCACGTAAGAAAATTCCATTAAAAAAATAAAATCAAGTAGGAAATCCGAGTGCTGGCAACATTTTCAAAGGTATAAAAAAATATTTTCTCATATACTTAAATGGACCTAATTAATCATTGGATTGTGGAATCGGGAAAAATCTAATTAAGTAAGTATTTCGGAATTTAAAAAAAACCATTCATATTGAAAATCTCGATAAAATTAATCACCTAAACAGTGATCGAAAATATGAATATTACAATGCATAACTAATATTTTATAAAATTTTGAATCGTGTCCTCTACAGTGTTTTCATCGCGTCAAGAAATATTTTAGTACAAAAATAAAGAAGAAATATCGGAAGGTTAATAAGCGAAGAAAATGGAATATAATTCGGTTATGACGAACCATCGACCTAGAAGAAACTAGATAAGGCGCCCCCTGTAAACATTGGGTGGCGTCACTGACGTCACAGACGCGTGCACGGTCAACCTGTGTGTAACCCGCTCGTAGGATAAGTCTTTACTTTTGGACATTTCAGGCCCCCTAGTACAAGCGCATCGATAAAAGTTTTATCGACAATATCGGTCACGTGTAGATATCGAATTATACTCGTATGCACTATCAAAACTGCGAAAGATGCACTAACGATGTCCAAATATGCACCAACAATGTCATACTATATAACATCTATTCGTCAATAAGTATTTTTTTCATTATATTTAATTCTAGCAATTGACAAAAAGGTCAATGCTCAGCTATACATTCAGGGACCCGGAGTGCAGCGGGTTTTCGACAGGGTCTCTAGAAATCAGAAAAGTGAAAGTACATAAAATCTGTACACTTAATGCCTGTTACACACAGTTAATATAATATGTGGGCGTGGCATATCTCTCGATATCGCACGGGTACTATCATATATCTCTGACAATTGTATGGCGAGCGTACCCCCTCTCCCCCACATATATATTATGATATAATCTTATGCTGTATGTAACCAGTTATGTTTTGCGTCCATGCGTGAACGCTCGTCATTTTCAGCACTTATACACTTGTAAACCAGTATCGCCCTGGCGAAAGACCACCATTCAGAATTGAAACGTTGCTTGAAATGGTTTTTAGCCGTGTTTGGTGACCAGATCTGAATAGCCAGGTTCTTCCACTTCTCCGTCCCCTCCCCCTACCTTCAACTTCACAACATACCCCAATTGGGGATGCCATAGTCTCATTGCCTCCAGACGATTGAGATCAATTAGGACTCTCCGCGGCACTCACAAAAAAAAAAAACACAATATTTTTACCAGGGGTGTTAGTTGAAGTTTGCCGGTTTTTTCAATAAAGAAAACGCTTAATTCTCAAGGGAATCTCAATTTTTTTTTATTCAAAGTATTGACCATCGGATTCTATACATTTTGCCCATCTTTGAGGCAAATCATGGATACCATTAAAAAAAAATTCTCTTTCGAGGCAAACCATTCGACGAGCCATTTTTCGACTTTTTCAAAATTGGCGAAGCGCTGCTCTGCGAGTGAGTGTCCCATCGATGCGAAAAGGTGATAGTCGGACGGGGCAAGGTCTGCAGAGTACGGCGGGTGCGATAATATTTCCCAATTCAATGCTTTGAGATTGTTCTTCACTACTTTAGCTGTATGAGGCGGTTTGGCGGTTTTTTCGATTTGTCTCGTTCATTTGGTGTGGTACCCATTTTCCATACTTTTGGATCTTTCCCATGGCTTTTAAACGTTGGCAAATTGCTCCTCGGGTCACATTAAGTGTTTGAGCCAATTGTTGTTGCGATTGGGTTGGGTCTTCATCCAATAACGCCTGCAATTCCTCGTCTTCGAACTTTTTCGTTGCACCAGGATGTTCATTGTCTGTTAAATCGAAATCTCCACTTTTAAATTGACGAAACCATGTCGCACATGTTCTAATCACTGGAGCATGTTCACCATAAGTTTCTACCAGCAACCGATGAGCTTCAACTGCTTTTTTCCTTTGATGAAATAAGAAAAGCAACGAATGCCGCAAATGCGATTTATTTGGTACGAAACTCGACATATTCACTGAGGTAACCAACTATGACACTATTATTTTAGCAGAATGTAACTTGTGTATTTTTGAAGGTTAATGTCCATAGAAAAATATGACATAGATGCCAAATCATAGAAATGTATACATATCTCTAGCGACATCTATGAGTAAAACCGGCGAACTTCAACTAACACCCCTGGTACTTACGTACATATATGCAGTAGAATTATTTTAAGAGGATTCTTGCTTGTGCAGTGGTATACTGAATTGCAGGACTTCTGCGGGATAAGGGGGGACTGCGGACGGGTGTTCCGAACTATTTCGAATGTGCACCACTACACAACCAAAAATCTCTTTTTCAAACTGGTGAAAAAGTCTGACTGTAACTTAATACATCCGTTGTAGGTTAGCTTTATTTGTATCCAATAATAGTATATAACAAATGAATGGTAAATAGGAAATACATATAAAAATGAAAATCAAATTTAATAATGTGATTATTAAGTTCTGCAAGCATTTTTTATTTTTATTATTGTGCCAGCTGTTTCGGGGTTCAAGGCCATTTTCAAACTGATCGAGATATTAAATTTATTAAATGTGTTGGTATATTCTCTCTCGTTTGTTTTAAAGATGTAGTCATGTAATCATATAGTTTAATTGCATAGTATTTAAAATGTCTTTGTTCGTGGGTGGTATATTTTAATGGGAAAATAAAGGGCGTAGTTTGTTAAAGATCTTGTTAAGATAACTGATTGGGATTGCAAGGGAATATGAAGATTAGATTAGATTTGAAGAGATGAAGGATTGCAAATTTAGCGTAATGTTGTATAATTGTCATAATGTCTAAAAGCTAGAAAACTTCAGCAGAATCCGAAAAGTATGGTGAGAATTTTTTTTATTATTGTTCCTTGGTGCTTTTACTAGTTGGTCGGAATTGGTTGGAATCCGAAAAGTATGGTGAGAATTTTTTTTATTATTGTTCCTGATGCTTTTACTAGTTGGTCGGAATTGGTTGGAATCCGAAAAGTATGGTGAGAATTTTTTTTATTATTGTTCCTTGGTGCTTTTACTAGTTGGTCGGAATTGGTTGGAATCCGAAAAGTATGGTGAGAATTTTTTTTATTATTGTTCCTTGGTGCTTTTACTAGTTGGTCGGAATTGGTTGGAATCCGAAAAGTATGGTGAGAATTTTTTTTATTATTGTTCCTGATGCTTTTACTAGTTGGTCGGAATTGGTTGGAATCCGAAAAGTATGGTGAGAATTTTTTTTATTATTGTTCCTGATGCTTTTACTAGTTGGTCGGAATTGGTTGGAATCCGAAAAGTATGGTGAGAATTTTTTTTATTATTGTTCCTTGGTGCTTTTACTAGTTGGTCGGAATTGGTTGGAATCCGAAAAGTATGGTGAGAATTTTTTTTATTATTGTTCCTTGGTGCTTTTACTAGTTGGTCGGAATTGGTTGGAATCCGAAAAGTATGGTGAGAATTTTTTTTATTATTGTTCCTTGGTGCTTTTACTAGTTGGTCGGAATTGGTTGGAATCCGAAAAGTATGGTGAGAATTTTTTTTATTATTGTTCCTTGGTGCTTTTACTAGTTGGTCTATACAAATATTAGTTGCACTTCCCGGTTCTTGACAGTAGTCCATATGAGTATGGCATGAACAAGAGCAATAATATATATGGTTCTTAAAATTCTGCGTGGAAAGATGTTAATTGTTTTTAAGATAAACAATTTGTACGGGTAAAAGAACACTTAAGATGTCTAAATAATAATGGGTTTTCGGAATTTGCCAACCACCTCTTAGAAACAGACCACACATTCAATAAAAATACAGGCACTAGTTTACTTCATAAAAATGGAATAGGCATTAGACTAGATAACTTAGAAGCATTAGAAACAAGGAAAGCCAAAAACACTAATCCTCTTAAATAATCAAATAAATTTAAATAAAAGTCCAATTCTTAAATTATTCCTAAAAAACAAAGTACACACCCTTACCGGTCAGGTACCTGCTGATCTCCCACCCTTGGCCCTCCACTCGCCTGTTTTTATCAATCTATAACACATATGTATCTTAGTTCATAGTTTAGTTGTATACTGCCCTGAAGAAGCCACGGTATAAATAAAAGTGATGTAAACAAAGTCATTGTTTTTTTTTTTTTTTTTAGTTTAGTTGTAATTTAGTCAATGTTGTCCGTCCGGCGTAGGTTTGCTTCAATTCGATACCTCAGTTCAATAGGGAAATAACTCAAAATTTCTGGATTCTGAGTTAATGATGAAAAATGGTAAAGAAACTCTCCCTTCTCATATTTCAATAAAAAAGTCTAATTCGTCCTAATTATGTAGTCAGATAATTGTTTACGGAATTACAATGAAATCAGCACATTCTTAGTTCAATGGAGAAACTTAATAAATGTAGCCATTTATACCTACGATATGATAGGTTCATAAATTACTTACATGTTGCGTCTATTGTTATGTTATAGGTGGACAAAATAACTTTACATCGAAGCGATGTCTTTATGAAAACATTTTCAAATCAAGTTTTCTCAAAATGAGGTATTTTGAGTTAGTTCCCCATTGAACTAAGGTATCGAATCATGATTCCGAAATAATGAATTTTTAAAACATTTTCGATTTTTACTATATTTTTTATTATATATATATATATTTTTTTTTTATATACTGCATAAGATATTTTTAACTTAATGCCAAATAATGTAAAAAGAATGAAACGGTATGAATAAAATTAAATATATGTTAAAAAAAATAGGTATCTGAGAGAAAGGATTAGATAATATGTGAATGCTAATTTGAATGGTGATTGAACGGGAAAATCGAAGTGTATGAAAGAGTAATGATAGAAACTGTGCGGATATTAAGATGAAACGTGGCTTAAGAGGAACGGCTGCGCTGCATGTTTCACACAGAACTAAGTCCACCATAATGTTTATTTTAACATTAAAAAAATATATATTTCACCATATTTTCAAAGTAGATGGGGGAATTTTTTTTTAGATCACCGTTAGCCGCCACATAATTATTAAAGGTGCCTCTAAAATCGCGAAAAATCAATTCCTTTTATGGCCTATGTTTCATAATGTAAAACAAAAATAAATAAATTACTTCTTATCCGTACCCGATGTTTGCTATACTTTTTGATGAATAAAAAGATCATTATGTTTAGGTGAGTATTTTGACTTCAAATCCAAAATACACTTTTGTATGAAACAGGCCGCGCAGCCGTTCCTCTTAACAGGACCTTAGTATCTGTTTCTAGTTTAATTTTTTGATAAAAAAAAAACATAATTCATAGTGAAATTCAATTTTAAACACAACTTTTTACCGCTAGCTTTTTTTAAAACTACTCGTATGTATAGGTTTAGTTTTATATTAAAATTGTACTACTCTGAAGATGCCCTTCGTAAGATAAATCCGGTCAGGTTAAAAAAAAAAAAACAAGTGAAAAAAGTAATAAGTGATTTTAATAAAAAATAGTTAGGTCAAGCTTAAAATTTAGAACGAAGAAAAATATATATTTTTAAACGTTTACAACGGGTCCACGATAAAGCGGAGAGATGAAAAACAGTAATTTCTTTTTAACATTTAATCTAACCGAAGAACCATGTTTACCGTTTACAACATGGGGAATTTAATTCTATATTTTCAATGTTAAATATATATTATTTTAAATTGAATAACATTAATTACATACAATGGTTTGTACACAATTAGATAAAGAATAGGAAGTAATATTTGTACAGCGCTCTTGAGATGATTTTTCACAAAAACGGGGCTATAGACATCATCCAATTATTATTATTATTATTAATGGGAATTTGTACCCGCTAAGCCACTGCAAGTAACTTGTCAGCAGGAGTTCAGTTCAACAATATTATATAATCTATATATATAAGTTTGTTTGTTTGTTTGTCCTCGATTTTCTCGAAAATCACTGGACCGGTTTCGCTCAACATACTACAGTTTGTTCTTATTAGTGTCGTGTAGGTTTAGAGAGTGGTTTGAATGAAATCCAATATGTAAAACTAAAACGTTTTAAAATTAGTATGAAAAACATTGAACCCGCCATGTTTTATTTGGGTTAGCCCATAGATATAACATTCTGGTTAGCCACAGATTGCATATTCAAAAGAAGGGTTTTTTTGGTAGAATATAAGTGGAAAACACGAATAGGTACCTACTTAAGAACTTTATGATTTAGGTATATTTTGAAAAAAAAAAATAAACGTTTGGAATGAAATAAAATATTCAAATGAATGTTTCTTTATTTCTACATAGTTACTTTCGCTGTCAAATCAATTATGGCACATAAACGCGACAAGCAAGAATTCACAACTTAATAACTTTATTAAAAAAAAAACCTGAGCAAGGCCGGGTACACATCATTTAGTGCAACAATAAATAAAAATAATCAAACAGTATATGTACATGCCAGTGGTGTGCATTGCTCTATGATCAAAGGTAGGCTGTGGGCAGTTTTCAAGTTCGGGTATGAATTATGTATTGAATATTTGAAAACAGCCAATTTATCATCGTGCGCCGATTGTTGTGGAACTGAAAAAATAGGGGTACAAGATGTTAACAATTTCTTAGAAATTTGTTGACTTAAAATGAAAATCTAGTATATTTTAAATTCTCTTTATGGTTCGATGTTATTCTTTGAGTAGGCACACCTATTCAGCCATTATAAGCTGCAGGCCGCTGGTTGTTATGTAGTGATCAATGTACGTGAGTTCATAAAAATATGTTTAAATATGAAAACAGTAGAACAGTCTTGTTATAGTGATAACATACTCCAATTACACAATAGCGATTAAATAATATTATAAAAATATCCGAATATATCGGAACAAAGTACCAAATATTATATTGAGGTTAATTTTACAACATATTGTTTTGTAGATATTTTAATCAACTGACCGAATTCCGGCCCTGCCCTTTTTATAGACTACTTTTGCCCTCGGCTGCCTTTTATTATTTGGTCCCCGACACGCCCCTGGCCGATAATATTCGGCGCTGTGTACACAGCGACTGGGCGGTTTTACGCAGGAGGAAAACATGCCTAGGAAGATGCGCAGCGGCGTACCTCACAAAGATTTTCCACAATCTACTTTTATTTTTAATATATATACAATTAAAGATTTCAGGGTAATGAATAACCTATCAATATTTAAATTTTGTAGTGGGAAAATGATGCTTGAGCATCATCGATGTATGGGGTTGCAGTTGTGCAATTCCGGAGGACTCGGCTAGCATGGGGTTGGAACCCGCAATGTCTGGGTGGAAACCCGATACATTTGTTAACTCACCTACTGATCGGTCGTGCTACCAATTCGCGCCATGCGAATTCTTTCAGACTTTGTGTATATGTCGAACCGGTTGAAATACAATTACAATAATAACACAGGTGTACTATTGTACGAAGCTATCACTTTGTGGTTTTCCATTACAATCAAACTTTGTTTAACCCAAATTTATTTTTTACGCCTACCGTTTTGGAACAACTGTTCCATCGTCAGGGCAAAGTATATACTAAACAATATTACAAAATTATGGCAGAACATACATAATAAGTGGCACACTGGTTAGCAATTATAATCAAATCAATAAATTCGGTCAAGTAAGTAATACCATCGGATGGTGATAGCAATAAGGCCAAAAGAGCAGCGGTACTAGTTAGACAGAAACCATGAGGGGTATTGCTACAAGACACAGAAAAGAATCCATAAAATCAGCAAAAAAAGAAGTTCGATTCGATTATATTTATACCACATTAAGGCGATCCACCGGTTAAAATTCCAACGAAATCACGCGCTCCTTATGCAGGTGGCGACAAGGTTGAGATTCCCGCTTAACATCGGCCGCATGTTTCGATTTACGCAGAAAAAAACATCACCAAAATGCGTGTTTTATTCTATTCTGTAAAGCTCAGACATAATTATTAAAATGTTTTACGATCATATTCTAAAAAAACTTAATTTAAAACTTAAAATAATGCCAGGTTAAACGAAAGGCCAAGGTGTGTTCTACTTGCGGTATTTAATTAAATCATCTACGATATATCTAGGTCATCAAATTCTCAAACCGAAAACACTTGATTCACTTCACTAAACATTACTTTCCATTGAATCGCCTTAAACCGCCACACGACCAATACAAGACCTGAAAATTTCGCGTTACTTTTAGGAAAAATGTGTTTTTTGCTACAAAAGTGATGATATGTACGTTCCCCTTTTGGTATTTTACAACAAGTAGTATATTTTTTTTCCATATTCAATTTTGAAATATGTTTAAATCATTGTAGATAATATTAACAACTCTCAAAATGAAACATGGACCTTAGGTCATGTTTTTATTTTCTGTCTCTTTTCGGTTTTATATTTCATTTTGAGAGTTGTTTACATCATCTTTTTTTTTTAAATTTTTATTTATTTAAGGAGAAAACACAGATACAGACAGTAGTAAAATCAAAACAATATAGAATATCTGCAGAACTTGCCTGCATCGTAGCTATTTCCCACTGATTAATATGATACAGTTAAATAAACCTTTAAAATAATATTTAGACAGGTTAAGGAATTGTGTTACGCAGAAACAATTTGAAAAAGTGCACAATGCTAAATAAAGTAACAGAAGGTAAATAAGCTTTACAAATAATATTCACAATAATGTAACGGGAAAAAATAATAATTGAATTAAAAGTATTGTCATTTAATGAAATAATAAAAAAGTACATAATGTCTAAACACTGTTCGTTGAAGTTTGTTTGTTTAATATTCTATGAAAACAGCTTTTGATTTTGTCTTAAAATTACTGGCATGCATCAAAGAATATGTCGGGATCTTCAATGATTACAATACATATTTTTTTAGAATTGAAATTAAAACACTTTTGTACTTTGTTCCACTTATTTATTTATTTCAATTCTAATACAATGGAATTCCACCACGAATTATCAGTCTAAAAAGTGGACACATTTTTTTGATTAGTTAAGTTTATTTATTTTTTTAAATCGTTCGTAAGGTTAGCTGCGTTCCATTCTATTGGTATTCGAGCTTGTCAAAGCCATACACAAAGAAATGTTTAGAACAGATAATATTACTTTATTACTTTTTAAATACCCGAGTATTGTGAGAATAATGTAAAAATTCCCGTTATTTACCCAAAAATGGCGAATTTCACGTTATTCGCGTGAAAATGGCAAAAAAAACCGCGTTAAAATTACCAAAATCGCATTAACGCAAATGCGAAAGCACCAATGCTGTTAGTTGTGAATATATATATTTTTTTATGAGACTACCGCAATAATGAGTTCCACCTGCCTGCAGCAAGTGGGATTTTAGCATCCCCAATTGAAGTATATCGTGAGATTGATGAGAGGCGAGTAGGCGATGGGAGGGAGGAAGGGGTGGGAAGTACCTGGTTATTCCGATCTGGTCATTAAATACGGCAAAGTCATTTTTATTCCATTAATTTATCTGGGTAATACTTATAACAATGGTTTTTGCTATACACGACCCACCGGGAGGAGTTCCAGTGTCGAGACAGACGTAACGTGTCGATTCTGAATGTTGGCCTTTCACAAGCGATACTGAGAGAATCTACCACTCTGTTTACTGTGTGATAATGATCATTTTACACCTGCAACGAATGTACTACCCCAGTCAAAGAGTACTCTTGCGACGGCGCGACCGGTACACCAGGGGCACTGATTTGTCAGAAATTGGAACACACGTGCTTCGGGGATGAAAATTACACCCGTGGTTTAAATTTTATACAAAGAAACGTACTTTAAATTTTTTTAACGAATACCGCACAAGAGTCCCAACAGCTTCCAACCGTTTGGAGCCAATGGGACTATGACATCCCCAATCGGTGTATGTTGTGAGGCAGAATGTAGTAGGGAGGGGAAGAGGAAGGCGTGGAAGTACTTGGCTCTTCAAAACTGTTCACAAAACACAGCAAAGCCATTTTAGGTTTTAAGCAACGTTTCGATTCAGAATGGTGGTCTTTCACCAGGGCGAAACCGAAAGTATTTACAACCTCGGTGTCGTATCTACCCCAATCTCATACAAAAATATTCCAACTAATAGTCATATATTTGCTTGGTTTCCACACAAATCTCCCACCGCCTCTGCGCTAACTCTCCCCCTGTCGGCCATTACCCGCAAGTGTTGCTAGTTTACCCCTCCCCGAGCCCGCCGCCCCCTATCGGTAGGTACTCGGTACCGGGTACTGTGGGGGAAGGCAGAGAGCGGAGTGGCAATAATTATTTGCCAAGGGAAGATGCGCTGAGCTCCGCGACAGTCGGAGTCGACTCGAGGCAGAGGTGTTTCGGTCAAGGGGTTGAAATTAAAAAATATATATATCCTTGTACTATTGTGACAATTCAAAATAAAAATAATTATTTCGAGACCTCTCCTATTCAAAGTATTGTTCAATTATTGATGTTCACTGTCACAACCAAGTGAAGATTTTGTAATGAGTATTGTTCAATTATTGATGTTCACTGTCACAACCAAGTGAAGATTTTGTAATGAGTATTGTTCAATTATTGATGTTCACTGTCACAACCAAGTGAAGATTTTGTAATGAGTATTGTTCAATTATTGATGTTCACTGTCACAACCAAGTGAAGATTTTGTAATGAGTATTGTTCAATTATTGATGTTCACTGTCACAACCAAGTGAAGATTTTGTAATGAGTATTGTTCAATTATTGATGTTCACGTTACAACCGTTGTGTCCAAGCTAAAAATCAGTGTATTTGAATGTTATTATTAGATTAATTAATTTTTTTCATGTGCACATTTTTTATCGTTGTATTTACTAAGGTAAGTTCTGTAAAACACACAATCGGGGGCAATGAAGGTTTGCTGTATTATAAACGCGCGTTACAAATGTTCATGTTGTACAACGTCATAATAATTTTAAACCCATTATCCACCCATTGCGCTCTAACTAGCTAACTACCTTCTTACTTCATTTATACTTATATTAGTATATCACGTACTATAATACACTTGTTATACTCCTTTGCACAACCGGCTATTATAATGTAACTACGGGTAAAACTGTTGCTCATTATTCTGTAACTACATACTTATATTGTACCTACTTACTTCTTTTATACTCTAATTATTATTTTACGTACTATATTATTATACTCTTTTATACAACTATAATGAAAAATATATCCATGTATATGTGAAAGCCACTAGGCATCAATAAATAAATAAAATTGAAATGTTGTGTGGTGTAAAAATTGATGAATTATAAAAATAATATTTTTAAATCAAGACTAACTAACTAACTAACTAACCATCACGCCATTTCACTGCAGGGGTAGGCAGAGAGGACGGACCGCCAAACAACTCGATCTTGACATAAACTTCTTGCTTCATTCACTTTCATACATTCTCTTCTGTTATTCCGACTTCTGACATGGCCCGACTCAAGTATTCGATTCACTCGATCGTGCCATGTCTTCCTCGGACTTCCCCGGCTTCTTCTTCCATTCACATTCGCGTCATATATTCTCCTTACACTCCTCTCTTAAATCAAGACGAGCGATAAATTACCAATTGAATTGAAATTGACAAAGGAAATACTCGTATTTTGCAACAAAACTCCACAGCATCCTTCCCCCGGATATAAAACTAATAGAAATGTGTAATGAGTACAGGTCAAGAATTAAAGTCTGGCTTGAAGAGGTCAATGAAACAACCTTAAAAAAACACTAAAAACGACATAGAAGACGAACCTAATTAGATGACATCAAATTAAATAACTCTAGTCCGCCCCAGCACAGGACCCCCTAGTGAGGAGGACTAAGAAGAGCAAACAAAAATAATAAATACTTAACAAAATATAATAATAAATGTATCATTTTGTATTTTAAACTGTTATAGGCGTTAATCTTTTATTGTTAATTAGGGGGATTCGTTAAGGGCCGTTTCTTGGTCCGTTTCAGGTTTTGATTATGACCAGCTGACAAGCATTACTACATGGCCGACACGTTCAAAAGCTGAAACAAACCGAAAATCGGGGTTCAACAGGGAGCGTTCAAATGCCAAAAAAATCAAAATGGCGCAAATCGTTGGTTTTATGACCATCAAACGTGATGAGAATTCTAAACAACCCAACTTTAGCTATTATATTTAAACATTGAAGAAAATTATATTAACATAACCTAAATGAAACACGAAGCCGAACAAAAACTACAGAAAATAAAATATATCATCTGGGACTCGAACCCAGGACTTCTGTCTTTCCGGGGCAACCGCTTCACCAACTTAGCTCACAGAGGTCCAAGGTCTTTCCGGGCCAACCGCTTTACCAACTTAGCTAACAGAGGTCTTGGGTTTGAGTCCCAGATGCGACTGATATCTTTTTATTTTCGGTTGTTTTTTTCGCTTTCATGTTTCATTTAGTTTATGTTAATGTTATCTTCTTCAACGATTAAATATTACAATCAATAAAATAATTTAAAAAATGAATATTATATTTAAACTCTTTTAAAATAATAAAAGAAAAACAAATTAAACCATATGAAATTTAAATGAACAAAAAAAACATTAACTTTGTTTAAAATCACGGAAATAATTTTCTTTCTAAGCATTGTAGAAGATAATATTAACAAATCTTAAATGAAACACGAAACCGAAGAAAACCACAGTAAATAAAAAAAAGGTATCAGTCGCATCTGGGAATCGAACCCAGGACCTCTGTCTTACCGGGATAACCGCTCTACCGACTGAGCTAATCAAACCTCAATTTCATGACTTGTATTATCCTCCAATAAATCCCTGCTATCTTTATGATGTTTACAAAGTTCTACCCGAATATAACTACAATCTACATAGTGTCTCGGATATACCTATCCGATTTTTATAATTTCTGTTCGGGTAGAACTTTGTAATCGTAATTGCTTCTAATGAAAATATTACAATAATCGATTAAATAATAATCACTCCACAGAACATTGGAGAAGGTAAAACATATTATGGTTTTTTTCTTTTCTTTAAGAATTCTTCTTCTAGAAGGTTTTCACTTTGTGATGTCATTATGTATTTTAATTAAAACAAAATAACTTTGTATACATCACTTTATTTACACTTAAGTGATGTATACAAAGTTATTTTGTTTTAATTAAAATACATATTATGGAATCAGTATATCAAATTAAGGTCTGGTCGATACAAAGACGACCTTGTAAATCTCCCGGCCAGCCGCCTGACACCGAGGAAACCATTTTGTACTGAAGGCGAAAGACTGATTCTATCACGATACTCCCCTGAAGAGTCTTGGTGAACTCAGTGGCAGACCTCGGACGTCAAAAACAAGCACCTTGTTGTAGACCCTACTATTAAATTGCCAGGGATCTCTCTCCTTCAGAAGACGTGGACCTCATTAAACCGCATCCGGTGCCGTCACAGCCGTTGTGCGTATATGAAGCATAAATGGGGTCGAATGGATTCCGAACTTTGTGAATGTGGACATATTCAAACAACAGAACACATCGTAGAAGAAAGCCCCTTAATCAATTTCCCTGTTCTGTGCTGAACCAAGTGACTCCCGATGCCGTCGACTGGCTGAATAACCTCAGCATCCCACTATGACCTCCGTCAACTCTCCTCCATCATACGAAGAAGAATACGAAGAAAATACATGTCACCAATATTTATGTTTAGTATCTTTGAAGATATAAGATTTTCAAGGCCAAAAGTATTATCGTGAATGATTTTTGGGGTAAGCCAACGTTTGAGACAACTTTGCAGTGTCCATCATCAGGTCAGATCGTGAAACATTGGCTAAAATAGCTTTCTACTAAAACACATATAAAATTTATTTAAATTATTGACTTGTTTCGAAAGAACCGTCCCTTCGTCAGGCCAAAAAACAAAAGAAAACGAATGTAAATATTTTAAAATATGAACTTCAAAAATGAGGTTCGATGTTTTTTTTTTGTCCTTTTTCATCTCTGGGGATGATGTGCGACGTTCTTTGAGAAGAACCTCAAAAAAATTGTATGAAGGAGGAAACTAAGCTCAATTTGTCCCGGCGACGGGTTTATAAGATATACCCTATATTGGCGACGTCATAGTACCACTGGCTCCATGCAGTTGGGACTCTTGTGCGATAATAACATAAAAGTATTCAGCGTGCAGTCAATGGCAGCCGCCAAAAAGATAGCTTTTATTGTTTATCGTAGATAAAAAAATAAATACAGGTTCTCAGGGAAAAGTCGGACCTATATAAATCAGCATTCCTGAAAAGTTATCTACACATAAGCCTTCCAATCATAGATTTTTTTTATATCCTGGGGGTATTTTATTCCACGCCACTGTTCGTCACGTTATAAATGCTATACAATTTCGGAGGCGGGTGTGGGTCGGGAACCATTTATTGCATATTAGATGACCGGCATCTCTGCCATAGGTCACGCTACGTTTGGTGACTTAGCAGGGGTGTCCGGGGTCATAGGGTGAGGTTTGTCCAGGTCTTGGCGGCGGTGCATCTATTCACAAACTGCGTGGCGGGCCGGATCGGGAGAGGCCGGTACAGGGGGACTGTTTGACCTCTCCAGACGGACAATCTCAACCCATCGCCTTGCACCAGGGGTGTATTCGTACGTCCGTCACTCTTGAACAAACTGACCCCCAGATTCCTAAACAGCCCTCACACCTTTTTCGTACTCAGAACTACCTCTCCTTTCCTCAAAAAGACTTTCCACACGGCTTCCCCAAAGATGAAATAGGCACTGAACGAAACAATTTTCCTCGAGACCTCCTGTGCTGTATGAACTAAATGTAAAAAAAAATAAAGCATTGAACAAAAAAAAAACTTTAATTCTTTAACTTTGGGTCCAGAAGTCAAAAGTTAAATAAACAAATAAATAAAAAAAAGAAATTGCCACTAATTTTTCATAGAAATGCTTGTAAAACGACAACTGTAGAGCCATTCTGTAAGGGAAATGCATATTTTTTAAAATAACACAATTTTCAAAATGCAAAAAAAATGACATTGTTAAAAATGGAGCAAAGCCGGGTAGTGAGTGAAATTATATTAATTAATTAACAGTAAATCTGAAGCATTTCTATTAGTTAATTTGTATTTGGATTGGCTCCGGAATATAGGCAAATTATCGAACATCACGTCCTAACGTTTCTATTTGAATTTGTTTTATGATTTTATATCAGACACGTACTTAATTACTATTTGCATGTTTGTATAGTATACGAGTATACATACATATTTGGTGGAAGTGGCGTGAATTGCTCCATGACCAAAGGTAGACTGTGTGTAATTTTTTAAGTTCTGGTAAAAAATACATTATTATCTGCCGCTGATTATTGTGGCCAACTGTATAAATGAGCGTATAGGTTTATTACCTATATGTATACATGTACACAAAATGATTTTGTTACGTTATAACCATCCAACTTAACCATCGATATATCAGATATTGTTTGGTCGATGAAACTAATCTAATTAATATTTATATTCTAACAAATATTTTTTTTATTAATTAAGGTTAGATTAGGTTTTCGGGCTAGTTTTTTTTTATTATTTTATTTATATTTTTAATGACTGTGTTGAATTTTCACCGAACCGTTTTTCTTGGGGTAGGCACAGCTTTTCGGCCTTTATGGACAGCACGCCACTGCTTGATGAGATGCGTGGGATTACAACAACCTATCCTCATTGCAGAATAAATAATAAATTTAATTATTTCTTTCCAGTAAGAATGCGTAGGTACTGTTTGTGGATTTAGTTATATCCAGACTGTAGGAAAAATCGAGATTTAAGGGGATCCACTTCTTAAAATTCGCACGAAATCTCGCACTCATGCATGTAGCGAAAAGGTTGAAATTCCCGCTTAAAACACCGGTCGAATGTTTCAATTTACGCAAAAAAAAACCAAAAGAGGTGTTTATTTTATTTTGCAAAACTCGGGCATATAATATTAAAATGATTTTCGATCATATTCTGAAAAACTTAATTTTCCACAATGAACAATACGACAACATCCGAAAAGGGGTTCATGAGTAAGAGATTCTGCATTTTAAAAATTTTTTTAGGTCTGATACTTTATTTTTTTCTAGAATTATAAAAAGACTCACCGAAAAAATGCCCCGTTAAACCAAAGGCGTGTTCTACTTGCAATATTTAATTAAATCATGTGTGATATTTCCGGGTCATCAAATTCTCAAACCAAAAACACATGATTGTGCATTAGGTCGCATTGCATCGCCTTAATTAATCAACAAGTTGATAGATACACTACCTAATATATCCCGATCTTCCCATACTATAATAATAATTGGATGATTTGTATAGCGCCGTTTTTTTGTGAAAAATCACCTCAAGTGCGCTGTACAAATAGTATTTCCTATTCTTTATCTAATTATGTACAAACAGATACAGAAAAACATACTTACCTGCAGCTGGCAGGTCGCTTCAGATGAACACAGTTTTATTAGAAAATTTAAGTATAGAGATGATAGTTTTACAGTTGCTATTTTATCCTCCTTTTCTATTGGTGTTACATTTATTAGAAGATTGGTGGCACAAGAAGAGTTGGCATTTATTGAAATATTTATAATTTTTAGGACTGTCTAATATTTATAAAATGACCTTAAAAAGCCTAAGAAGCTTTTAATAGATATAAACATTATTTATTTATTTTTACACTTTTAGTTATTTACAGTGTTGCGGGATGTGGACGCATTTGCGCACCGATGCGTGAATTTTTAAACTTATTCTATTTAATGACTTTAGGTAAGCACTAACCGGCTAGCCTAGCTAAGCAATTTACGGCTGCATTTCTTCAATTTATGGATACGATTGTCTGAAAAGATGAGTTTTAAGTTTAGTTCTGAATTCTGTTGAGTCTTTGATAATTCTTAAGTCATGCGGCAGTTTATTCCAGGCTTTAGGTCCTGATACTCCGAAAGCACGATCACCGAACTTAGTATTAGGTGTGCGCTTTGGTTCCTTCAACCTCCCGATAGCTGATGACGCTCCTGACCTAAGGGTGGACTGCCGTGAATTGGTATTTTCAGGAATACAGTTCTGATAAGTAAGCCGGAGCCATTCAGTTAAGTGACTTAAATACCTTCCAGCAGAGCTTGAAGTGGATTCTTTCAGGACATTTGAGCCAGTGGAGATTTTTGAGATGCTCTGAAATGTGAGAATATTTAGATACGCCGGTGATAAGTCTTGCTGCAGCGTTGAATACTGATTGCAATTTGTCAATTTGGTATTTGGGGAGACTTGCATATATTCCGTTGCAGTAACCTAGACGTGACACAACGTACGAATTGACAAGCAGTTTAATAGCCGAACTTAGTATTAGGTGTGCGCTTTGGTTCGTTCAACCTCCCGATAGCTAAGTCTCCAAACCTTTACCTCTTTTCTCCGCCTAAAAACATACTCCAAATTGGGGATGCCAAAGTATCACTGGATCCGGGCAGTTGGAAATATTTTAGGGTATTCCACATAAAAAAATGAGCATTGAAATACTGCATTTAACAGTAAAAAAAAAATACCAAAAATAAATCATATATAAAAAAAATTTGTCTTCTAGGCGTTGTGGTGTTGACTAAAAAGTTTGAAGAACACAGAATCTCTTTACAGCTGTCGTAAAAACATTGGCAAAACAAAGAAAAGCGTCGCACAGAAGATTATTTTAAGAAACTACTTGGAAACAATTCGAAAAACACAGGTAAAATAATTATTGCTACACTATCTTAATATTGTACGTATACATGTCACACCACAATATATTCAAATTAAACGAATCCCACATTGAAACATTACACGGTCCTGCGTGCGCGCTTTCAAACACAGCGTTGGTAGTATTGAATCGCACCGCCATAAACTGACGTGTGCTACGCTACGCTCTCTTCGGATGCTACATTGGGTGTGCTTCTAAGTTTTGTTTAAAGAACCACCATGGAAAATATAGCTGAAGGTATATGCACAAAAATGGATGAAAATTTTCAGATACATTCCAATGCAAGTTTATAAGTTATTTAAGGGTAACAAAATGGTGAATGTATTTAATGATTTTTTACTCTAAATGAATAAAAAAAATATACTTTGTATTCACCATTTTATATATATATAGATGTTTCATATATTTTATTGTTTTATGTATTCATGTATTCCTGAAGAAGAAAGCATCGCTTTCGAAACATGTAGATATCTATGTATATTTATAAAGTGGTGAATACAAAGTATATTTTTTTAATTCATTTATTAATAATGACGCCACAAAGTGAATACCAATCGCTTTAAGAAATTATATTTTTTACTCTCTCTGACCCTCATGAGAATGCAACTATTTTCGTACGCGTTGTATATTATTATGTATTCATTATATACCTAACATTGCCTTCACATTTTATTAATTGCACGATCAACAAACAAAAACTTACGTCTGTTTCATATATTTTTAATACTAGGGAAAATCTCACTTTTCGGGGAAGGATTCCCGAATTGTTCGCAGAGAGCGGATTGTGAACATTGATGTAAAATTTAGTGTTGAAGTCACAAAATATCGACGATTGACGTAGGTACCTACATAAATATTCGAAAATATACTAAGATTTCCTTGATTATCTACTTTTCTCCGATGGCTTTATTTTGTAGAATTGTTACAAATTTCACATGGCCAACATATAAAATGTATACCCACTGTACATATGGTATACAAAATAAATTACATATATTTCATTAAGGCGTATAAACTTTTTTTTTAGAACAACACAATATTTTTTTTCCAGCCAGATTCGTCAAATAACCCACTGTGCGTCGTTCGTGAAATCTTGCTATTTCTTTGAAGGTCGGCAAAACACAAAACAAGAACAATAATACGATATCCGAACCCCTACAACGTCACTGCTGAATAAAAAGGACCAATAAAGACGCCCAGTATTTTTAAGTCTTTTGTTATTAAATGTCAAAATATTTCGCGCTTGGTTCACCAGCGGGACTTTTAAAATAGCATTTTCGTCGATTAAAAATTTGTGGATGTAGTTGTTTTGGATAAATTTGCATCCAGGGATTTCACATGTATTGGAGTCTGGCAAATTGCTTAATTTTTGTATGTGTGTTGTGAGGAAAAGTAAAAAAAAAAAGTTTGGAAAATTCTGACAATCGAACAAGTAACTAGGAAATTCGCTCAAAGTGATGTAAATGTTCTGAAATTCGAACAAGTAACGAGGACACTCGATCAAAGTGATGCAAATGTTCTGAAAATCGTACAAGTAACGAGGACACTCGCTCAAAGTGATGTAAATGTTCTGAAATTCGAACAAGTAACTAGGAAATTCGCTCAACGTGATGTAAATATTCTCAAAATCGAACAAGTAAGGAGAACACTCGCTCAAAGTGATGTAAATGAGCTTCTTCCACACATTTTCAACAGGCGTAAGAAAATGCACGTGAATATACATATAAAAATAACAGTTTTTTTTAACTGAGAATACGGTTATGCTGTATTTATTGTTTTTGTGTTTAATTCGTATAACTCCATTTATTATTATTTTTTTAAATTTTAATGTAAATCTAAAAAGTAAAAATACTCGCAGAACATAATTAAATTTGATTTACATTAAAATTCGTACAAAACATATTAGTGGCGTCTCTGCGTCAAACCGCTGCGAGCGTGCAAATCGTGGGAATCTGATCAAATTTGCATAGCAATAGATTTTTTTCTGTGATCACCACCGAGTTTTGAGTTGTTATTGAAATAAGGTAATTACTGTAGATGTTAGAAAAGTTTCTTGAAATAATTCAGCTTTAAACCTACAATAACAATGAATTCCGTTTCGTGTTCCGTATGTACCAAAGTGCTAAGTGTTTTTTTTTATATTTAAATCAGAAAGTCTTCAGGGTGGGGAGGGGGTGACATCAAATTTGAAACAATCAAATATACTTCATCACTATCATCAAGAAGCTAATGCATTCAGCTACTACGAATTTAATCGACTACTAAATTGATGTTGCTTGATAATGATTTTTTCTTCATTTTCATGTAAAATGTATATTTCTATTTATAATTTAATTGAAAATTGCATATTTCGATACGTATTCTTTTTAATTAATTTCCAACATTAAATAATATTAATCTCGGATGTGATGTGATGTGACTACGCAACATTCTAAAATTCAATTGAACAACATGATTTCGGTTGTGATGTGATGTGACTAAGCAACATTCTACAATTCAATTAAACATGATTTCGGTTGTGATGTGATGTGACTATGCAACATTCTAAAATTCAATTAAACAACATGATTTCGGTTGTGATGGGATGTGACTATGCAACATTCTAAAATTCAATTAAACAACATGATTTCGGTTGTGATGGGATGTGACTATGCAACATTCTAAAATTCAATTAAACAACATGATTTCGGTTGTAATGGGATGTGACTATGCAACATTCTAAAATCCAATTAAACAACATGATTTCGGTTGTGATGGGATGTGATTATGCAACATTCTAAAATCCAATTAAACAATATAATTTCGGATGTAATGTGAGTACGTAACATTCTAAAATACATAATTCTTATTTTCAGTACATATAACGAATTTACAACGACATTCTTACATTAGTGGGTGGTGTAATGGTCAGCATAGTTGCCTTCTAAGAAGTTTATTATTATTGTTAAATAATTTATATCCCGCGATATGTCACGGGTCTGCGCTGCGCTCGGTTAATACTAATTTTGAAATAGATTTGTCGATTCCACCCATCGCTGCGCGTATCGCAAGACTACGGAGATCGTCTGCTATTCCTTAAAAAAAATATTTCTAAAAAAAGAAATTTTCCGGCAACGCCACGTAGATAGAGAGAGAGATCCGCCGCCTTCCAGAAAACACCATTTAATTTGGAGTAAACCGCCGGCAAGCGGCAAAATCGGAAGATACCGTCCCCCTGTTTAGCAAAAATCGTCAAAAAATCCCGAAAAATTTGTCTTCCGCGCTGTAAAGAAGCAGAGTAAAAGTAAAAATCGTGTATTCTCTCATCTCCATGTTATTATCTCCAGCCGCCCTTCCCCCGCCGCCCACACCGCTCCCGCCCTCTCCAGCCCCCGCCCTCCGCCCGCGCCGCCCGCGACCCCAGAACGAGATGACAGTTGTATTTTATGCGATTTAATAAAAGTTAGTCGGAAGAATCTAGTACCTATCTGTAGGATGGCTGGTAGGTGCTGCAGAGAAGATCAAACCTGCCAAAGTTTATAATTCTACTTGTTTTACCGCCACAGTTCCAAGATACAAGGGTAAGGGTGGGCACCATAGATAACAGAAACAAAGGGAGATATCGCATGGAAGCGTCCCGACTATCGCTGAGCTACGTCCAAACTGCACCGATTATCAAAGCGGCAGAAATGGATAGATATAATTCCATCAAATTACCCAACTGATAATCCAGGAAATATTAGTGGAAGAAGTGATGCGGGAAGACGCCGGACTCTATGGCTTCGAAAGCCACGTGACTGATACGAATGCAGTTCCGCAGACTTATTATGGACTGTAATCTGGAAGGACGAATATTTCCCTGGTATCAGTATTCGACAGGAGAGGCATCAAAAGAAGACTTCCTCTTCTTTCTTGAGCCAGCGTTTCAAACATCCTTGCCATTTTTGCCCTGATAATAGACGCTGCGAGGCTCTCCAAAACGGTATCCGCTAAATTCACCAGGCACAACTTACCGCGGAAAATTCACCGCGGAACATTCACCGCAGGACATTCACGGCGGATTTTTTTTTGCCAATATTTGAAAGTGGGTTTTTTTACAGAAAAAATTACAAAATCACTAACACAAGTATCCATTTCATTATTTATCAATCATAATGCTGCGCGGCCGACTGACATTCGCTGCAGAACTTCTTGAAGCACTGCAGCGATGTCGATGTTCGTTTGTTGAGGAATAGTAGCAACTACAAAAGCGGTTCGACATCCGGAGAGAACAATTAGTAAATGGCTCGAGTCACGGGACCACTGGGTCAAACAGATAGACAGAAAACTTCGAATTCATCGAATTGTACATTTGAGGTAGCTTGTTCGACAAACTCCGATAAAGGTAAGTCGAGAGATGCTGTATGGACACATGTATTTTGGCATTACAATGATGATGGCAGTAGGATTAATTGAAATATTTGTAACCCGGGATTGTTTATCCGTAATTGTATTACACTTCTTTCTTCGGATTTGTTATTAGATTTTCTTGTTAAGACGGCGGCCCTCCGTTTATAGGTCCTGGCTTCTTTATAGTCACCCAGTACTTAACTGCTGTGTGCTCCCGAGTGTCCGGGAACAAAAAGTCCAATATAATCGGTATGTCGGACGTGAACTCCCGGGCAAGGCAGAATTCACCGCTGCCATTCATCGACTAAAAGGATTCTGAAACTATTAAATCGTATACACAACCGGAGGAAAAGGGGCAAACATTATTACAACGGACTTTGGCAATTTCATTTTAAACTTGCTCCCATTACGAAGTGAACAAAATTAATCAAGATTTTTGATTATTTTGTTTTTATAAATTAATATAAAAATATCGACGCTCCCAAGGAATAATTAATATCGGATGTCCAGATTGGTAACGAGCTGTTTAGTGTCTACATTTTTAATGTTTTTTGAGAGCCAGAAATATAGCGTTGTTTCGATATTTTGTATAAAGCAGTGATGCACAACCTTTATAGCTGGATACCAGTTATTAACCGTTTTAGTGCTGTACTGTTTATGCAAGTATGGTAGGTGGTGCGTAAACAGCTATTGACAATTTGTGTTATTAGTAAATAAATATGACATTAACTAAAAATACAATAACTTGGACAAATATCTACCAAACTTAATGATTTTTTTTATATTAAATGTAAACTGAATTGTATCTCATGCATCCGATAAAGAACTAAAACTACCAAATATATAGATAAAAAAAAAGAAAATTTCGTCACTTGACAATTGTGTTTTCCCGCGCAAAGGTCGTGTAGTCCCGTCTTAGAGCGGGCGCATGTGAGGAAAATACACTTTCTATTCGAATTCTATTCCCAATAATCGCACTTCCCTCATCACTGTCTCCATTTATCAGATCGAAGGGCTCATCATCCGTAACGTCGCCATCCTTTGATACATCGTCCGCGATAGAACTAAGATCCGACATGGTCAAATATATCGTTTTAATGTATTATAACAGGACAAACAATATAGATAGTTTTCAAGATGTACGCCAACTGCAATGCACCGCTCTCAAATGGAACACGTGCTCTAGTAAGGATCAACAAATGCATACTGAAGAACGCAGCGCCTAAGCGCTTCGTAGCAATTTTCGTGGCTAAAGCTAGCAGCGCCATAGAGCTGCACCGCACTCTAACGGTTGATTTGTTCGCGGACCGCAGGGAGTAGGTACCTATATCTTGACATTGCAATAGGTGGCGTTGTTTTTTTTGGTACGTGAATAATTGTCTATATTTTGTTTGTTCTTTGATTGTTTTATTAACTGTTACCATTTAATAAAACAATCAAAGATAGCATAGACAAAGCACCCCAGGCGAAAAAAAATTTACTTAAAAATTAAAACGCTGGATATCCCGTAAAAATATATTTAAATTATACATATCAGTGATATATTATATCGGCAATACATATAGTGTGATGTATATCGGCAATAAATATCATGACATATATATCAGGGATGGCCAGTGCGTCGATCGCGAAGGTATTGTACTATTTCTTGTTCAAACGAGTCAAAACTAATAGACGGTCCATTTCATAAAAATCCGTTTTCTCTTCTCCTTTTTACTTGCGAAATAAATAATTATATAATTGTAATGTTTTTCTGTTTATGAATACAATTATCTGTTTTCAAAATACGAAATATATACATATTCGAACTATAATTGGGTTTTAATTGTTATCTCATGATATAATTAGAAGCGATACCAGTCTAATTTACTTATTCGAACTGTAATTGGGTTTAATTGTTATCTCATGATATAATTAGAAGCGATACCAGTCTAATTTACTTATTCGAACTGTAATTGGGTTTTAATTGTTATCTCATGATATAATTTACAAGCGATCCTAGTCGTAGCCACAATTTTTTTAATCGACTTTCGCTCCTAGAAAAACATTGTGGGAATCCCTGATATGTATTCTTCGACCCCGCATGACGATGACACCATTTTGAAATTTAAAATTCGAACGACCTTCGTGTTAAACACTGATTCTTGGCCCGTTTCAGCATTTGATAAAAAAAATGTAATCAGCCGTCAAGTATGTATAACCGTTATTGAAGAATGATAAGTTTAGATTTATTTATTGGCTCTGGTCTGAACATTATGGCAATTCACCCTAAATCTTCATTTGGGCAAAGACATTATTTGTACCAGGCTCCACTTCTATTTTACAGCCTTCCAGATCACATTAAATCGTCAAACTCCTTGTGTACATTTAAAAAGAATGTTAAATTATGTGTGCTATCCGAGGATTTCCAACATATTCTTTCATCTTTGTCCTTTTAAATTGTGGCATAATTTTTTGTATATGTATATTTTTTCATAAAGTATTTTTTTTATCTTTCTTTTTTCTCTCCATTTTAAAATAGTAGTTTTATTATATTTTTTCCTGCAATTAATTTTCAATGTATATCATGGTCACCCTACATGTTTCCTACATTATAATGTAACGAATTTCCTGTAATTAGATTAATAGGTACCATGTTGGTACCCAATTCGTAGAAACGTTAATGTAACAATATTGTTCTCTTAATATAATCTGTGTGCTATTTTTTTTTTTTGTAAAATTATTAACCTCAACACAGGCTTGTCCTAGTGAGGTTAAAAATTCTAACGTTCCAAAAAAATACAATGTAAAGGTACAATAAATAAATAAATTTATACGAGTTGTTGCTCGTTTCTATTATTATTACGGCAGTATAAAGTGAAATATAAAAAAGTGACGGAGGTTCAAAGATCCCAGCCTAAGAATGATAAGTTTCGGTTTATTTATCAGAGTTGTTGTTTGGTCGGTGTCTATGTATTACTATCGCCCTTCCTTCTGCATTATGACATTTCCCCAGGGCGCCGTGGGACCGCAGGCTTTGGCCGGTGGAATTCTGCTGCGGAGAGCAGGTGGGCGCTACCGACCCCCACCCGCCACCCTCTCAATTCACCCTTTCAATTTTATATATTTACCAATGTACCTTACGACAGATGCAAAGGTGTATTTGCAGGATACACTATTCATACACAATATGGCAAGCAATCCATTAGCTACGTGGGGGCAATTTATATAATTGCCTTCCAGACGAAATTAAAAAGAAAGAGGTCGACGTATATGTAAAAAGAACTTATTCCTTCTAAAATTAAATTAACAAAATAAATAAAATGTAAAAAATTGTTACGTATTTATTTAGGCATTCATTCTAGTTGAAGTAAGTGAAAATGTAATTATTATTGTAATAAAATTTAAACAAAACATCTAGACCATTGGTTCCCAAAGTGGTCCGTACGGACGCTTGGTGGTTCATATATATATATTTACAGGGGGTCCATGACAGGGAGAAAAAAGGGGGTTCAAGAGATGTGAGTCCACAGATCGGAGCTCATTTAGACTGCACGCATAGTAAAGCACCGTAGTAAGTACTCGTACAGCTCGACAAGCCTACTCCGCACTTGAAGTTTTTACAAAGTTTCATACCAGCAGCAATGCATCGCGCAGTGAATAAATACCACTTGTTCAGTATTGTACCAAAGTTTAGGCTGCGAGGGAGGGCGGGGGTCCACGGAAAATTAAAATAAGGGGCAAAAGGGTCCACGGGGAAAAAAGTTTGGGAACCTATGATCTAGACTAAATATATTAGATAATAAAAACACAGGTAGATATGGCATTGAAGCGTAGCTACGACCAAACTGCACGGACCATCAAAGCAGCTTTGCAAAGAAAGTTACAACCCAACCTCCATCAAATATCAAATTTAACTTCACAGAATTACAATTATTACTGAGATGTACGTTGTGATCTATCTTTCTGTTATTCGTCCTTTATGAAAAAGAGGAAGAAGTTAAGAGCGAGTTTCAGCGGTACCTCTATTTATTTGCCTTTGCATATTTATCTATTCGATTGTACGCCCATCTGGGCTTTTACATGGTTTACATATCAGTACATTGGAGATTTTAAATCAAGTGACATAAAATAGATAATTAAAACAATATTATAACACAAATCATTAAGGTTACAATAATTAATTGTAGGATTCATCAAAATGCTGGTATAGATAACACTTTACTTTATAAATGGAGTCAGTAAATATATCGACAATACCACCAAACATGTTGTCCAGATCATGCATCCTATTCCGTAATGAATGAGACTGATAGTTGGTTGTGTACGTGTTGCAGAAAAAATTACATTTTGTCTTGTGTTCCTCCTCGGTCGGTACATGGAATTTAATAGTGGCGACGATGGCTGGGCTTTCAATTAGGTGATTAATGTCTCTATAAATACTCTACATTTGCGCTACGGACCTGTTTGACCAATTGGTGCGGCAATGGAACCTAGACAATTGAAGATACGAGTAAACGAAGGTTTTGTGTTACAATTGTTTCAAAAACTGTTTTTTTTTTTAATGGATGGAGGTGTAATGCACCCATGCTTCGCCGACACCTTAAAAAATCTTAGCTAATATTGGGTAGTTTGAAGAATATCGGTGAAACAAATACTTTTGTTGTTGATGAATTCTTGAAATCTTAGAAATGAGGCGTACTTTTACAGAAGGGAAAGGGTTTTGAGTGTTTATTTAGTGAACGAGGTCACAATATTTGTTCGGAGAATGACGAATGCGGTATGCAGCTTTAGGACTGATTTTTGACTGACAAGACGCTGCAAAAAAAGCTGGGATGTCCGAGACCCAGCCTGGTGATGCGGCTGGAAAGACTTACTAGGTTAATTTACTGCCTCGCGGGAAATGTTGATAGTTTCCACATGACCTACAATAATTTTAAGCACGAACTAGATATTATGTTATAACATTATGTACCTACTTATAACATTTTAAAAACTATTTTGGTTTTACCTATATGTTACATAATTTTGCCAACTATATTTTTTTAATTTTTTTATTGTCTTTGCATTGTATTGGTGTTTATAGCTGTTTTTGCAAAATAAATAAATACCCTCCGAGCGGCGATTGAACACGGTTTGAAAAGGAGACATGTTAATATGGAAGATAGAGGGAGCGCGAAATATAAATAAACTTAGGGAGTAAGCGATGGTTTAAAAAATATTTAATAAAACCCGAGATATTGAGAATAGAGCAAAAATCTCCAGACTGCTGACTTAAGTAGCATTTAATGAAACGCTGTGATTTTTTTCATATCTTTAACACGTTAAATAACGGAACCACACGTGTTATTTATATTTTTCTGAGCATGCATACTTTAAGATTCTTCTCCAACGAGGAAATTTCATGCAATTACTTTTCCATCAGTCATCTGAATAAAGATTATCTTCAAAATTAACACATATTTTTTTAAGTGCATAAAAACCTATAGTTTCCAAGGGAAACTTGTAATATGTATATGGAAATTCTGAATGCGGAGGCTTAAATGGTGGTGCCTTGGAATCTTAGAAACCAGGTGTAATAAGTTTTACACAGGGGAAAGGGTTTTAAGTAATTTATTTTGTAAACAAGATCACAATATTTGTGCGGAGGAGTGATGTATCTTTTTTTTTAAATACTTTATTCAGGTTATTTTTTTATACAATTGTATTTTACATAAATCTTACGAAACTGAGTATATTCAGTTTGAATGTAATCTAGCTTTGGGACCGATCCCTGACTGACAAGAAGCTACATAAAGAGCTAGGATGTCCTTAAAATCACCCAGAAATCCAGATCAGGAGGAAAACGTAATCTCGGAAGATAATTTTATTGCATGGTGCCAGCATTGAAGACTAGAGAGGTAGATTTTTAAAAAAAAGGGGGTCGCGCACCCCTATCCGTGAAAGATTTTCTTTGGTGAACACTCGCGCCGTCAATTTGTACAAAGATTTTTTTTTTAAATTTGTTAATATACTATAAAGTATGTACAATAAAGACTTTTAATCAGATTTTGTATTACATTAGCTATATTACCTGTAAAAAAATTGAAATTAGACCGTGTTTTCGGGCGCTGGAGTGAAACCACTTTGACCTATCATTGCTTGGACATAGGTATAGTCCGACATTTTAAAGTAGACAAAAAATGAGGGCGCTACGATAGTTCAAAAGGTTTTAAATGGCAACACAAAGATAGCTCATAGGAAAATTAAAAAGTATGTTCAATAAACACAATGGTCCAAGTGTAAATTTTACATCGTATTCTAACATAGTTTAAACGTTTTTAAATTATTTAACGCTTTGCAAGGAATATAATTACATAATAAGGCTTTTTTTTTGTACCGAAATAACCATGTATCAGATGTTATATGAATAAAATAAAAAAAAATAAAATCAAATTCACAGATTAAAATTATAAATTTAAAAAATCCCAAAAAAAATTATAATGTTTGACCTTGTTTCTTTAAAACGAACTCTCAAACGAGAATATGTTAAAACACTTTAATGTGAAGAACACATTTCAAAGACAAATTGAGTAGCTTGGTGTTGCCATAGTAATGACATTTAGTAGATGCAACATAACAGCGCCCTTGAGGTGATTTTTCACAAAAACGGCGCTATGCAAGTCATCCAACTATTTTTATTATTATTATTAATACATATCTACGATTAAATGCCAAACTTTTGACATCAATTTATTGACTAACTTACCATCACGCCGTTTCTCCGTAGGGGTAGACCGCCAAATAACTCGATCTCGGCAAACACATCTTGCTTCATGCACATTCATACATTCTCTTGTTATTTTGATTTCTGACATGGCCCGACTCAAGTAATTGATTCACTTGGTCGTGCCATGCTTCCTAGGGTGTCCCCGACTACTTTGTCCATTCACATTCGGGTAATATATTCTCCTTACACTCATTTCTTCGTTCATTCGCTCTACATGCCCAAACCATCTAAGCGTCCCTTTCTTAATCTTACTCATTACGCTTAGATGAGCCTTGCATTATTTGCGAATCTAAACATTTTTTACACGATCATATATAGTTTTACCAAACATTCGACTCAGAGATCTCATTTCTACAGCATTCAGTCTACTTTCATCCTTCCTCTGCCAGCTCCATGCCTCGCTGCCATACATCAGAGTTGGTATCAGCACTCCATTGTGGACTGCTAACTTCGCTCTTTAGATAATTTTTTGTCAGCACCAATCGCGTTCAGTCCTCTCCGTTAAGGGAGTTTCCTGCATTCACCCTTCTTTCAATATCCCTGTCTTTCCATCTCTCGTAAACATACTTCCTAAATACAAAAACTCATCGACCTGTTCAAGTATTCATCATCCACAACTATATTGCACACTGTTTTCGTACTATCTCTTTCGAAACACCACGACTTTAGAAATCAATTTATTCATAACATGAATTCATTCATTCTTGTGGGTTTTTTTGAAAACCTTTAAAACACTGCATTTTTTTAAATCATGACAAATCATAAGGCATTCATTCATACGATCTTTAGAATAAAAAATAATATAGGTAGGTTGTCAATAATGTTTTGAAAAATGTATAAAAATTCACCATATCGCTATCATGTTCTTTTTTTGTTATACCTTGGTATATACTCTTATTGTAACAATATAATTTCCTCGTACAGATCAAATCGTTTTAAAGAGCCCACGTTTGATTGTGTATACCAGTGGTTCAATTTGATTCGAAATAGTTAGGAACACCCGCCCTCGGTCCCCCCTTACAAGTCCTGCGATACTGTGTACAATGTATTACTACACAAGCAAGACTATTCTACTGTACGAGAGTGACACTTTATGAACAAAATACATTTCATTGTTATTAATAAGTGTTTAGTTGAGTATAATGCACTGTGTAAGTGTGTGGCTGGTATGACGCGAAGGCGAGATACGCGACCATCTCGAAAACTCCAAACCCTGAGAAGATTATCTCTCACACGAGACATCTTTGAACAAAAATGAGTAGAACAAAATTTTAAAAATTTGCAATTTCTGGAATTATTTCTTTAGTGATTGTAACAAATTGACAACTAATAATCCGGATAGGTGATCCGGACTGATGTTCTATCGTGGATAGACCGCCACACAACTCTGTCTTGGCACACACTCCTAGCTTCACATTCGTACATTGTCTGATGCATACTGTTCTATTATTTATAAATTGCGTTAATTGAAACGTAAATATTTTTGTCATTAACGTTGAAGAAACGTCTGTTGACCTAAAACGTGTAAATTCGTGTACAGTCAATAAGGGGCATGTTCGGTTGCAAATGAAATAACACAATAATAGTAGCCGACATGTGTTTACAAATTGTCAGTTAAAGTGACAAATTACCTCAACGCCCGCTACGAACATGGCCCGCCATTGCCGGCGCAAAACCGCCCTTGGGCCACCTCGCCATTCGGGCGATAATGGCTTCCATAGTTGTGCCCTAGTACGGGAGTAATTTGTCTCCCGGCACTCAAGCGAGGTGACAGTTCGTAAACAAACAGAGAGGTGCTTATAAAATGGACAAACCATCACAATTCCACGATTAAAAAAGACTGCAAAGAAATGGAATGTGTCCAGGTCGATTCTGACCTTTGCACAATTACGTAAATATCGTTAAATAGTCATGTTTTGATCATATATTAGTATATTAGAAAGAGACTTACGGTAGAGTTTCCTCGTAATCCAATCATCGTAGACGCTGAGATTTTTGGCAGGAGCTGTCCGGAAGTCAAAACACGCGAAAGACAGAACAAGGTTATTTGCGTTTTTAATAAAGGATTTTTCAGTTTCACTAAAAACAAGATTCGTATACACTTTTGTGGACGGACAAGAATAATTTGATGCGTTTCAGTTATGGCGATATTTCCCGCAGACCGCACGCGTTCGCCTTATCACCTCGCCAAATAATATAACAAATGATTTTTCAGTATGTCTAGACCGAGTACTTTTCGACGTCTGTCAATATTCGTCAAATCTAGAAATGGCGACTCCCCTGTACGTCCGCGACGGGCGCGATTCGACCTACGTCCCGCGCGATAACAATATATAACCGCGGCCATTAAATAAATCTCCCCGAGGACGCCTGTCGGTGATAGATTCTTACGGCGATGATTTAGACACGCCCTACGGCGCAAACGATTTAGCGAATTACGAACAGTTTAGCGCCAATCTTTCATAGGTTTTTTTTAATGCATTTTTTTATCGGCGGTTTTGAAGTTAATTAGAAAATTAAAGCTATAAATGGCACCCGTCTTGACCCTACTATGGCAGTGTCGTATTTTCAAAGATGCTCTTGCGTTTCTGCGCATGTAGGCAAGTCCTGCCCAGCACTCGATAACTGTCGCAGTTTTGAATGTTTTGCTCATTTTGTGCAGTGTCCCGATGCGATATGCTGACATTGCGTTATTGCTACTTTTTAATTTACCTCTTCTATAGTGTTTTAGCACAGAAATAATGTAAAAAATATTTTTGTTTGTATTAAAAAATATATTCTTGAATGAAAAGGCGTTACATTTTTGCGGAAGGCACAAAAAGTCAAATATTCATTGGTAATCGACGAGTAATGCCATCTACCGATTATTATCGTAACTTTTATTTAGGTTTTTCCTCAATTTTAATACCAATGTTTTAAAAGGTTCCAGATTCCAAATGAAACATTACATTATGAACGTAAATCAATCAATATAATTTGTTTTCGATATTGTTTATATTTGAGAGAGAGAAGATGAAGTAAACGGATAAAGTGATATAATATCTGATCTGATCAGTAAATGTGTCTTCAACATTACAAATTCAACATGTAACAATACTAACCATGTCATGAATTTGCAAAACACAATCTAGATAATACAAAATTAATAAACAAAAAAGCTATAGAAGATGTTCTCCAAATATGGAGTGAATACAAATCTCATACATGCTCTGTATGAGGGAGGCGTTGCAAATGTTAGGGTGAACGGTGGTTTGACATCACAAAAGGTGTTAAGCAAGGCTGCGTTTTGTCACTGTTGTAATTCAATTGATACATGGATAATTGTAGGCTTAGGTGTGAAAATAAGTAAACCGAAAGTATGTTTTTAATATTTCTATTTTTGATTCTGACAATTCGAATTAGAATTACAACCAGTAGAATTCCATTATAATGATTTATTATGACAATTTTTAAACTTTTTATTTTTGACCTAACCGGTTTCAGCCTATCACAGGAATCTTCAAACTAGTACAATTTGTCCTTGAACTCCAATTGTATATGTCAGGTCAAAAATAAAAAGTCATAAAAAGTTTAAAAAAGATATTATATATATTAATAAAGAATGTTGTCTGTTGTATGCCGATGATGTCGGGCCGCTAGAGGCGATGTTGCCACCTCAATTTATGGAAAATGTCAGAAGCTGGGCATATTATCCATTTTTAAGGTATTTGATGTAAGTATGTCTAAAGTTATGAGTTTTAAAGAGAGTATGAAAACACTGTGTAATATAGTTGTGAATGATGAATACTTGGAGCGGGTGGATGAGTTTGTGTATTTGGGGAGTATGTTTACGAGAGATGGAAAGGCTGATAGGGATATTGAAAGAAGGGTGAATGCAGGAAACTTCACTTCACTGCAGTAGCGATGAGTCGTTCATGAATGAGCCGTTCATTTGTGCCGAACTCCTGGTAAACCACGGCTCAATTGAATTGTGACTCTTTTTGACAAATCTGTTTATTTATATACACATTTCGTATGTTTGATAGTATTCTTACGCATTTCTATGATGACGCATCTTTAAATAAGGTCTTCTGTTTTAATTTCTATATATAAAATCAACATATATGTATCTAATTAATGCCCAAGACCGTGGAATTTGCAATTAATATTTTAAAGCAGTTGTTTTCAAGAGTTCACATTGGTGTAGTGATAAGAATAATTACTGTATTTACACGTATAGGCACTGTACAATACGTTAACGGCGCCCGACAGTCTGGCATCTGAACATTTTGTACCTACCTATACGCTGGGAGCGGTAGGAGCTGGGAGTCGTATGAAACGGGGTATGAGCTCATGAGTTAGCTCTTAATATGTGCCGGCTCTTAAATGAGCTGTCGTTCAATTGAGTCGTACGAAAATGTTGAGCTGGAACCGTGACTCCCGCTCTTAACAAAATGAGTCATGACCCATCGTTGCACTGTAGAACTGAACACGGTTGGCGCTAACTAAAAATTGTCTAAAGAAGCGAAGTTATCAATCCACAATGGTGTGTTGATACCAACCCTGGTGTATGGCAGTGAGGCAAGGAACTGGCAGAGAAAGGATGGAAGCAGACTGAATGCTCTAAAAATGAGATCTCTGAGGTGTATCTGTGGTAAAAAATTGGGGATTTGCAAAGAATTCAAAGCTGAAGTAAGCGTAATAAGTAAGATTAAGAAAATGATGCTATAGATTTGGGCATGTAGAGCGAATGAACGCAGAAAGGACTGTTAGGAGAATATATGATGCTAATGTGAATGGAAGAAGCCGGGGACGCCTGAGGAAGACATAGCACAATCAAATGAATTAAGTGCCATATAAAAAACAGAATAACAGAAGAGTATGTATTAGTGGTGGGCGAAGCGGCTCGGTTTAGTGAGCCGGATCACTAAATCAGCTCTCTGTAAAGACGATCCACATGAAAACTGGACCAAAAAACCTAACCGGTACACTACAAAGAGCTGATTTAATGATCCGGCTCACTAAACCGAGCCGCTTCGCCCACCACTAGTATGTATGAGATGACGTATGAATGGGAATGAAGCAAGGAGTGTGTTTTTTAAGACAGAAGACAGAGAAGTGTGACGGTACATCCTCTCTGCCTACCCCTGCGATGAAACGGTGTGATGGTTAGTTAGTTACTGTAGCTGCTTTATAGTCAGTTAATGATTGCACAGAATAATGAAAGCATTAAAAAATATTATTACAATAAAAATGGGCAACTAACCGACATATTTACAAGACATTATCCATTTTGTAGTTATGACTAGACATTGCATTTTATGCACAACGCATATTTGAGCCTTTTTGGTTCAGGTCACAAAATATATTTTATACTTTAGACATATATTTTGGTATATTTGGAAATAGCTATTGCATATTTCAGCACTTTTAGTGCATATAATTTGATGTCTAGTCATGTCTATTTGGATCAATAAGGAACTCCACTGAAAAATATTATGCCTTAAAAACTACATAGGTATTTTATTTATTGATCAGCAAACGCCGATTCTAAATATATATAATATGTAGAATTTATAAAACGTTATTTAAAAGTGACAAAAAAAACTATCTCATCAAAACACCCTGTTTCGTTGGTATCAAAGGAACAACGTCACGTGGTTGTTCTCTCCCAAATTATTTGTTTTGTGTGACCGTGTGACGTCACGTAACCCCCGTCACTTACTGCTTAGATTTCAACCGTTTTGATGGGCTTAAAAAAATCTAACTTGGGAAATTAATTTAATATGAAAACAAATTTTTTTTTAAATAATAAAAAAATACTGGTATATAAGTTTAAAAAAATAGACTGGAGTTCCTTATTAGGAATTAAATGATTAAACAAGATTAACATAAGTTATAAAAAGAAGCAAATGCCAATACTGTTGTGGTAAGTAAAAACACAGTATCTTCCTTGAGGCTCTCAAGAAAGATACTGTGTTTTTACTTAGAACGGCAGAATAAGAGACTAAATAATAACTAATCAATATTTTAATTTTCATAGCACCAATCTGTCACAGTAAACTTTTACATACCATAAAAAAGGCAATGACACAACAAACACCCAGAATCAAAAAAGTTCATGAGAATGACTTTCGCCATCAAAAGCAAAGGCACGGTAAACGTCCGCTTGCAAAACTGCCCAAACATTGAATTAAATTATAGAATTCACTGTTACATGTTAGGCTACACTCAGACAGACATTTCGTCAGCCACATATAGAAGCACTTGTGGACGGTTGTACATGTTTATGGTGCAACTCACATGAGAAGCAAGCCATTGCTGCCACAGGCGAGAGCTGTTTTCGGCGGCCAAGTCTCCCACAGCTCGCCACCAAAGAGAGGATGCAACCCCTCCCACGGACGGCTGGCAGCCGTCTAGCATTCCCCGCACACTTGCCGGCCCTCCCCGGTTATGTTCGCGTGGCGAACCATCGACAGCTGCAGCCGTTGCAACCACCTACAAGCCGCATCAGCCCTTGGATGCTTGTGGTCAGTTGGCGCGACAGTCTGTTGCCTGTATTGGCTGCAAAATAAACATCAACAGAACTACTGTCTGAGTGTAGCCTAAGTGTATTTATTTGCTATGCCACATATTATGCTGATATTGTGAGAACATGACGATTCTAAAGAATACTATGTCAATGAATACAGTAGAAAATATTTTCAGAATGCCCGTGGTATTCAATAATTCAAATCAACGACATTCAAAATGATATACAATAAAAACAATAAAATTAATAGCTATTTTCTAAGTAAGAACTGTTTTCCACCAACGCCTGACTGTAATTATGATTACTGGTTTCAGATTTAAAGTTATCATTCTTCACAAAGCCAAAGTTCGTCAAGTGATCCTCCATTCTGTTGAGCTGATCGCTGATTATATGCACGTCGTCTTCCGCATGGTCGTACTCGCTTTGACTGCTCGAGTTCATCAACGCGGCTTCAGCAATCAGAGTTGACATGGTATTGTTCATTTCCTCCAGCTCCGCTATCAGGTTTTTCATATACTCCACCGATGATCCGGAAACTTCTGCATTCAGTATGGAAAACAGTGATTTAGTCTTCATGTCCAGGCTTCTTTCCAATACCTGAAGTTCTGCTTCGATTGATTCAGCGTGACTTCTTAGACGGGCGAACATTTTAATCTTAGTTTACGAAATGAAGTAAATTGCTGATGAATGATATAAAGTTCACGATTCACACTCAAATAAAATTAGTGTTTTATTCACTTCAATCAATCTAAATACAATGTGCCGATCTCGAAAGATCTCGTTTATTATTGACATTCATATTTTAAAACGTCAGTTGTGAAATTCAAATATTCATAGATTAATACATAGATAAATCATTTTCGACTAATGTCACTATTGTCACCCACTTATCAATTTTAGATATCTTCAGTTTACTCCGCAGTTATAACTGCCGTGTTTTTATTCAATATTTGAAAGGACTAAGCTATTCTTTCATCCACATCTTGTCGATCTGTCCTCATTGTACTACCAAATTTATCAAAAAAAAAATTAAATCGGTTTTTATGCAAAAGATTTGCCAAGATGGAAAGGTTTCTACTCTTATGAATAATATCGATGGCAAAAACATTTGTCATGGAATTGTATGTCAATTATAAAAGGTCCCATGTACGAGTAATATTGTTGGCATAAGTAGGACGAATTAAAATCGTACAATACAACTCAGCAGTAGATAGAAAACGCGCGACTAACATTTGTACACGGTTGACATTTGTAATGGGAGAATAGGTCGCTTCTACGACTCGTTCTTGTATTCAACAGCTCGACTGTGGAATGATCTGCTGGCCTGTGTTCCCTCCTTACAACAGACCCAGGTTCACTCTTTCCCATCCTCTAAAAGAGCTTCCTTTGCTGCTATGTTCAGGTTTAATTCGTTTACATCTTCAAAATTTTGTTGCAGTAAACCTATCAATAAAAAAAAATCGGGCGCTGGGCCTCAAACATGTGATCCATGGATTGGTAGCCGAAGTTCTTAACTGATCGGCCACAGAGGTCCTCGAAAAGTCAATCAAAATAATGTAATGCATTTTTTTTGTTTGTTTAGTAGCCATTAGAATAAATAACTACCCACAGTAATTACCACTCTGTCGTCATATTGTCACATTTTGAAATTTGCATCGGGCAACACTTTTTGACGCAGCCGTTGTGATTTGAATCGTAGCGTTGAAGGTCGCTGAGTTTCATTCTTTTGATCGTTCTTTTATATCAAGTTTTTACTGAGTGTTGTCGTCGGTTCCCTGTGTCTGTAGTCAATATCATTTATTGTTTTATCATACGTGTTTCTCAAGTTTTTCAAAATGTCTGAAAGTCAGCACAAGTCCAGGTTGGTCGCGTTCAAATCCAAAGGCCCACAGGTGATAATTTTTGTTCAAATTTTTACTCTCAATTTTTTAAAATTATTAGTGTAAATTATTTTTAGCGCATTATAATCGTTTAATTACTTGCTTTTTATCCTGCATAATAGCTGTATTTCTAAAGAGATTAATTTAGATTTACAATTTATACACGCGGGTGGATAAATATTCTTTGTTAAAATGAACAAAGGTAAAATCAAATTGCTTCAAAAGTTATTCACTGTTTTGTTAATTTTGAAGTAATGAACTTAAGAAACGATATTTAATATGCTTCCTTATAGTGTTGACTCCTTGGATCCGAAGGTGATGGGTTTGAATCCGGCAAATTACAAGAATCATATATATGTACAATCGGTGTGATATTGGTGTTAAATTTGATGATCTGTCTTTTCATCACTAAACATGGTGTTTTTACTACTCTAAATTATCTCTATAAAGGTTATTATACATATTAGTACGATCTCTGTAGTGAATTTGCGACCACCTGATTAAAAGTCAAATTTGCAAATAATTAGACATACTTATAGCTGACCCGAGAAAAAGTAAATGATGTGAATACTGTATAAGAGTCTCTACTGTCCGGACCAGTGGGGACTATGGCAACCCCGATTGGGGTAAATTGTGATTTCTGAGACTGAAGGGAGTGAGGAGGGAAGGAGATTGGGAATAACCTGGCTATCCAAATCTGGTCACCAATCAGAGCTAATGCCATTTCAAACAATGTTTCGTTTCTGAATGTTGGTCTTTCACCGGGGCGATACTGAGAGTATATACCATTCTGGAAAATGGTGCAAATAATATACTTTGTACAAAAAACAAGGAAACAAATCTAAATGGTGTTTATTTACCAATATTACACATAAATAAATCCTTAAAATAATTATTTATGCTGAATTCATTGACCCCGAGATGATGTATGAATGTAAATGAAGCAGGAAGCGTTTGTTAAAAAGAGTTCTGTGGAAGTCTTTTCGCTCTGCTAACCCCTGCTGAGAAGTGATGTGATTGTAGGTTAGTTCGATACATCTATTTTATTAATAGTATTTTGTCATGTTATTTAGGATTTGCGCAGAAAGCGCGCAGAGCAGAGCGTTGCCCTCCGCAAGGCGGTGCGCGATGAGCAGCTGCAGAAGCGGCGCGCGTACGGCTCCGGGGACGGCCCCTTGAGCCCCGAAGCGCCCCAGGATCCCACCAGCCCCAGCCCCGAACGCCTGCCCCCCCTAGATGACATTGTCAGAGGTAATGTCTTCATTTACTGCTGGAGCGTTTTGTAAGCCTCTTCGAATGTTTTGTACTCCCGGTGAGTTCAGTGGAATTAAACTGGTTTTAGAGAAATTAATATTTTGAAATCACACTCACCTCTCCACACATCATCCCCAATGATGGCAAATTTCCCTTAGGGCTTCCCATGTGGAAATAATGCAAATAAAAACCCACAATGTGATGTTGAGGCAGAACTGAAAAGGTATTTCTATTCCTATCGGCATAGTGCTTCATTTCCACATATCTTCATTCTTTTCCCTTCCCCACTTTAAGCCATTTAATTATTATGATTATTTAAATTTTAAAAAATCTTTGGTTTATTTACTTTCATTACATTCCCACCATATGAAAAATGGGTGACCAGATAATTCAACACACGTATGAATCGTCACACTTTTTAAAATCGATATGATGTCATTAAAAGTATAAAAGAAACTAGCATGGAAGCCTAATATAAAGTAAATAAAATAAAAATTTCAACCTATTTTTTTATTTTATTTATTAAATAAAAAAATGATTAATTCGGTTTTCGGAATAGTTTTTGTTTCCCCCCCCCCCCCCCTGTACTTTTCATACATGTCAATTGATACGCGTATTGATTTATCATGGAACTGAAAAATGTAAAAACATAATTTTTTTTAAATTTATTTTGCAAAAACTGTTATAAAGTCCAATACAATGCAAAAGCGATAAAAAATTACAAAAATATAGTTAGCAAAATTATATAACAAAAATTAAAATAGCTACAAAGAGTTATAAGTAGGAACATAATGTTATAACATAATAAGTTCGTGCTTAAAATTATTGTAGGTCATGTGAAAAATATCCACATTTCCTGCGAGGCAGTTAATTAACCTAGTAAGTCTTCCCAGGGGCATCACCATTGGTAAGTTAGTTCTGCACCTGGGAAGAAACAGAAGCCTGTATTGGCGGCCTCGCGTGAAATGAGAGAATTTCCCCCACTATTAAGCCTCCCACCTGATTTGTGTAAACAAAGTAAAAAAAACGGTTGCAAACGGTTGCTACCATGTAAGGCTAATGACCGTTTGTGTGCATAGGATAATCTATTGTGTGGAAGACACATGGTATATACATATATATATGTCAGTAGGTATTTATTTAATAATAATATAGTAAATATAATAATATTTATTAAATAATAATTGGTATACAACAGCCGATTTGTCTTTGCAGCATATGCATTATAAAGTGTAATAAATTGATGAGCCGTGTTAGTTAATTAAAAAAAAAATTATATTCATCAGCACCATCGAAAAAAAGAAGTTAAAACTGAAATCTCTGATAGATAGTGGATGGAGGAGTGAACTGTATGCTTATGGAACGGGATTCCCATTGATATTAACTTGCATTGAGTACTGACATTGTGACGTGTGTCAACCCTTCCAGCACTTAACAGCGATCACCGCCTAAAGCAGCTGACTGGAGCGCGGGCCGCGAGGAAGACGCTCTCCCGTGAGCAGAACCCTCCCATCGACCTGCTGGTCAAGGCCGGCTGCGTGCCCCGCTTGGTGCAGCTGCTGCAGTTTGAGGACTGGTGAGCAAATATACTAACATTAATTAATGACCATTTCTATTTCATTTCATTTTGTAGTAATCCAACGGTTGATTGTGACTTCACTACCAAACTGAAGAGCGTTAAACAGAAATGGAAGACGGGTGATCACCAGTCTTTATTTATCCAAGATACAAATATTATATTACTTTGCATTAACTAAAATTATGCCTTATGCAATACAAATACATTAGCCCACTCTATAGCAGATGAGGTTGGCCTCCATTGAACTCAGCAATCGTGTTAGCAGAAATGGAAATTATTACGAATTTCATTGCCCCCTGTTAAACTCGACCGCTGCGTCGGCGATCTTGGATATTGTCCGCCGGTGGTTGTCAACCCGGCGAATTCCCCACATTAGCATACTAGGGGACATTGGCTTCTTGAGTTCGGTGAATTCAGTACAGCGCCTCATAAATGTGGCAATATTGCGTGCTCACCAATACTGGTTTATTGACTTCCTCAAAGTTTTATGGCAATGTTTCTCAATTGACTGTAAGAAAGTGAGATGATAGAATGTTTTCTTTTCCAGCACGGATCTGCAGTTTGAGGCAGCTTGGGCTCTCACCAACATTGCTTCAGGAACCTCTGAACAGACCACAGTCGTTGTAGAGGTAATAAATACATACTTTTATTTTATTCAGCTGTTTGCCAATAAATTGTCCATTACTGATATTCCAAATTACTTTCTACAAAAATTAAGCCCTAAGAAGGATACTTGGAGGTGATTAGCGCCCTAAGGGTGATTTTCCACAAAAACGGCGCTGTACAAGTAATCCGATTATTATTATTGGAGCCAGACAAGAATATGGTGTCTGGTGGTCAAAGTACAACCTCAAGCTATATCTTTACCTTATTGTTTGATGAGCCATCCGTAACAAGTTTTATAAAACTGGGACGACTCCCCTGTGCAGGGGATGCAGCAAGGGTGGATGACAAAGAGTTTGCAGGACAAAGGAATGTTGGGAGACCTAAACTAAGGTGTCATGATAGCATGGAAAGAAACTGGAGGGAATCCAGAGGGAGTGGATATGTTTCCTAGAACTGACCAAGGCTCTTAAGGGTTGCAGCTCCGATCCGTAATAAACCACTTAATGCAGGATATCTTACTCTCATTTCTGCATTATATATGCATTATTCTCCTTACAATCCTTTTTCGTTCATTCTCTCTACATGTCCCAAGTCATCTAAGCGTCTCTTTCTTAATCTTATTCATTCTTTTCGGATCTCAACATTTGTAACACTGTTATGCATGGTTTTATCATACATAACGTCTCAGAAATCTAATTTTAGTACGATTTAGTCTATTTTCATCTTTCATCTGCTAGTTCCATGCCTTACTGCAATATAACAGAGTTAATATCAGCACTCCATCGTGGACTCCTATCATCGCTTCCGTATCAAATGTGCGTGTTTTACGTTGCAGGCTGAAGCAATTCCCCCGTTGGTGGCGCTCATCTCCTCCGCCAACCCGTCGGTGTGCGAGCAGTCCCTGTGGGCGCTGGGTAACATAGCGGGAGAGGGTGCCTGGGCGCGAGACCGCGTGCTGGCAGCAGGGGCCCTGCAGCCCCTCATGGCGGCACTCCAGGCCCCCGGCGCCTCGCTGCAGCGCACGGCCGTCTGGGCACTGTCCAACCTGTGTAGGAACAAGACCCCACAAGTGGAGTTCAGTAAGGTGTCTCCCGCCCTACCGGTGCTTACCTCGTTGCTGAGTAGCCAGGATAAGGATGTTTTAGGTTAGTATTTCTTATTTATCTATATTGGCTTTGAAGCGCTGCTGGTGCCTTGCTGCAGTGCACTTTTGTGAACAAATCGGCTATTAATAATAGTACAAATGGAGTAAACAGCATTGTTCCAAAGATGGGCAATAACCTATGACCAAATTCTATCATAGAGATGACACGGGGCTCAGTCGATTACAAGCGCTCGCCGGGTACGGATCTCTAAAGATAACTGCAAAATGCCTACACGACTGCACAAGACGTTCTGGAAAAAAAAGAAAAAGCAATGGTGTAACCTTTCCCATCTGTTTTACCGTAATCAATATTTGTGTAAATTGGCTTTTTTATTGCTAAAACACTCTAGGAGCACTTGAAGTTGGCACACCGATAACTCAAATTCTCCAGGCTGCGGCGAGGTGGACAGCCGTTCTTTCAGTTTGTTTGAGGTTGGAAAGGGATTATGCCTCGATGCCTAACCTATACTGTTTTTATTGTGTTCTAATTTTTAACTGGTCGGCTTCATCCGGTTACATAATAATAAAGCGCCCTTCAGGTGATTTTCTTATGAAAACGGCCTATAGAAATAATCCATTTATTACAATAATGCGGATTGTGTCTTCTTTAAATTATTGTTTTCATCTTCAATTTTTGTTCTGTTGTTTAATTACTTATATTTTCTACTTCCCTTTTTACACTCAAAAGTTTGTTGTTTTAAAAATTCAATGTTTAAAGAGGCTTCTTTTTAAACTCTAGCAATTTAGATACTATTGCATGTTTTTATCTCATTATCAAAGCCTCAGAATCTCTTTTGTCTTTTCTGTTCATTTAATTTTGAGGGCTTTATAAGCTCCTAATTTAGTTCTATTATTATAATACCTTGCTACCCCTCTCTAGGAACACATTCCTAACCTATATTTCCAGTACTCCCTCGTTGTTTGCATTAAATGTTCAGAAATATAATATAGTCTGTCTGTTTGGTGGTACAGCGGACACGTGCTGGGCTCTCTCTTACCTGACGGATGGTCCCAATGAACGCATCGAGGCTGTGCAGCACGCGGGGGTTCTGACGGCGCTGGTACCTCTGCTGGGGCACCCCGCTCCCGCCGTGCAGACCCCCGCGCTCAGGGCTCTGGGCAACATGGTCACTGGCAGCGATGTGCAGGTAGAGTCCCCGTATCATCTGTTTGTTTGTTTAGTGGTATAGACGATAGAAGTGAGGGAGATGGGTTATGAACCATTATTAGTATGAAAATGCAGAAACAATACCACACAACAATCACCACCATTGTTCAATCTTACTACTGCGAATTACGGCTATGCACAGCGGCGCCTTGTCTTTGTTTCTACCTACACACCAAACGCGTAACTTTCACTGTATTATTGCTTTAATAGTCCGTGCAGTTAGGTCGTAACCCGACGACAGTCTGCATGCTTCCATGCCATATATCCCTTTATTTCTATTATCAATATTTTGTTTAGTGGTATCGAAGTTATTGGTCAAGACCTTTTAAGCATGACCGCTTATCATTTTTAATTAATACAAGAGTTGAAAAACTTTGCTCACATAAATATGTTGTCGAAAATGGAAGTAGTGTTAGGATTGCTTTGCCGGAAATGTGAGGATATTCTTTTTTAATGTAAATCCAGGAAACATTTAATGAAACTTCGGAGAAGTGAAGTTTTAAAGTCATGTCATTATTTAAATCTATAAATTCCTCTAGAATTTGCAGAGGCAGTGCTTCTGTAGAATTTATTGCATTAGTTGCAAAAGGATTTCGAATCCAATCGTATTGTTCCGTATTAATAGAATAAAAATATTGATAAAATTTCTGCTGAAGCATACTTAAATGTTGTTGGGCCAGATCCACAATTAATTGTTTGTTTTTAATTGTACTACGGTTAATCCTTTGGTACATTTCCAAACACCCTTTTTGCAACTCTTTCTGCCAAAGTTCGAGTTTTTTTTTTCAACCCTTGAAATTTGTCGGAGCACGTCAATATATTCTTATTTCGACCTTGCATTTTTTTATTAAGTTCATTCAAATGCTCGAATATATCAGCCACGTTGGCAAGTTTGGTTATCCAGTAATCATCATCAAGGTGCTGCAATAGTTCGGGCATATTTTGATTTAAAAGAAACTCACGCACCTCGTGACGGAGCTCAAACAATCTAGCCAAAACTTTGCCTACGAATTTCAATATAAAACAATAAGGATTCATATTCGGCTCCCATTTCTGCACAGAGTATTCCAAAGATTCGCGAATTTAGGGCTCTTGATTTAATTATGTTTACGATTTTAACATCCATTCATCGTGTTCAAAAGTTCCTCCGGCAAATTCTTGACCACCAATGCTTCTCAATGTATGCAGCAGTGTGTAAATTGTAACGTCGGTTTTTTTGTTTTACACAAGAAACAAAACCTTTTTTACTACCCGTCATTGCCGCAGCGCCGTCCGTGCCAATAGCAATGCAATTGCTCCATTGAATATTATTTATTCTGAAGAAATCATCGGTTACTTGAAAAATCTCTTCACCTATAGTTAGTTCGCTCTGGAACCTCCTTACAAAATAAATAATATCCTCTAATAAAGTCCTCGTCAACGAAACGTACAATAGCTATCAGCCGTGCTTTAATTTTTAATATCAGTTGTTTCGTCGATCTGAAGTGCAAATTTTTCAGCCAATAACAGTTTTCTTATCAGTGTTCCTAAAATACCGCTTGACATATCGTGAATACGTCTTTTAACAGTATCAGCAGACAACAAAACTTTATTCACCTCCTTAACGTCATTGGGTCCAAGCATAAGTGGAACAATTTCTGTGCATGCTGGTTTAATAAGTGTTTCGGCGATAGTATGTGGTTTCTTCTGACGTGCAATTAATTTTGCAAGATGGTGGCTAGCTTCTAAGGCCTTTTCAGAAACTATAACGGCCAATTTAAAAAATTCTTCTGTTTTTTTATTTTGTTCTAAGCACCTCTTAAAATATTGACTGTCTTCATTAACGTAGCTGGGATGGCTTGAATATAGATGGCGATTTAATTTACTGGGTACCGTTGACTCATTTGGTAGCTGTTCGCCGCAAATGATGCACTGTGGCTTTGGAGCCGTTTCGTCGCCACACCACGAGAATCCATATTTAATGTAGTCTTCGTCATACTTTCTTTTCAGTATCTTCTCTGGTTTTTTGTAACACTCGTGCTAGGTTCTTCATCATCTGTACGTGAAGACGTATATTTAAAGGGGTATAAAACTAAATATGTATCACACGAAGAACACTAACCACACACAATTCAGCGGCATGATTAATAGTAATTATTGTCATTGGTAGAAACTTGTTTATTTAACTTTGTGTTGTTAAAACAGTGACAGCTCTGCACACGTATGTAATGACGGACGAGTGACCGCGATGTAACGCGTGCAAATGCAGCATAACGCATGCTCAGTCTTCAGTGATAATAAGGGTCATTTTTCTTTGTTTACGACTAATTCGGTGCGGCCATAGTGTGTACAAAGCACACTACGCAGTTTTCAACAGTTGGCACCAGGCGCTGGGGACCATTGAAAAATTATTTTGTTGTAATAATTATTCTATACAATATTTTGTAAAATAATTAGTCATTGTGTATTAAACACACAAAGAAAAATTGTAAAATTTCAAATACATTGTATTTGACCGCGGCACACCTGTATTTGGCTCACGGCACACCAGTTTGCCACGGCACACCGGTTGCGGAGCACTGGTATAGCGGATGCGTGCTAGGCGCTCTTGCACCTATCAGGATACTGGTAGCGATGCGCAATTTACCTGCAAACATCTACAGTCTTACATTTTATAGTAGACAAAAAAATGAGGGCACTGCGATCCTTTAAAACGTTTTAAATAACAACACCAAGATGGCTCATAGCAAGATTATTCTAAGTTCAAAAAAGCACCATGTTCCAAGTGCATGTTTTTTACTTTCACCAAACAGTATCCAGAAGTTAGTGGTATTTTCCGATAGTAGATGATTCTACATAACGATGTAAGACAATTTTTTGTAAAAAAATATATTTTTTATTTTTTAACACTTTGCATGGAAGAGAATTAGACGGAAAAAGCGATTTTTTTTGTATTTATTAAATATATGTATTGAAATAACCATATATTAGATAAATAAATGAAAAATAAAATCAAATTCACACACCGAAAATATTAAATTAAAAAAATTAATTATCATGATTTGAACTGTTTCTTTAAAACGAACTGTCAAATTCGAATGTGAACATATTTGAATGTGAGGAACAAATTTTCAAATTAATGAAAAAAGTATAGTTGCTGTTTTTTAAATGTAAAAAAACTATGTATTTACTGTCAAAGCTAATGTCTCTATTTGGAGTCTTCAGGATTGCGTTTTTTTATCAAATATTATGTTTTGCGTTTCCCAGACCGACCGAGTCCTAGAGAGCGGGGCCCTGCCGATGCTACGCAAGCTCCTGCAATCTCCACGCGGCGCCATCGTGAAGGAGGCGGCATGGGCGGCCTGCAACATCCTGGCGGGCACGCCGCTTCAGATCCAGGCCTTTGTGAATGCGGAAATGCTGCCCACGCTGGTCAAGGTTTTGTCACATTCCGAGCCCAGGTGATTATGTACATGACTAAGAATCGTCTTTATGCATTTTCTGTGCTCCCGGTAGATTCTGGTAATGTTGGTGCTATATGATGGATAGCTTACACATAACTGATATACTCATTTAAATTATAAATTCTGTTCTCTTATTATTAAACCGAGGTTTAAGACAATTCTAAAGGTCTTCGGTACCGTGAAGAGGAGGAAGGAACGAGAACAATGTTGAATTGGCATATGGAATATCAGAGGAAGAATGGAAAGAAAGACGAATGAACTATGATATACGATGGTAAGGAAAAGTTTGAATATACTCTGTATAACAGAGAGTATGAAAAAGGGGAGCGGTACGATGCAACATAGCGATACGCTCGTCATCTTGTCTGGGAGACCAGATACAGAGAGGACTTATCAGGGTGTTGCAGCGTTACTGTCTCCTAGAATGGTAGAATGTATGTTACAGTATGAATGTGTAAGTCCGAGAATAATATGGATTCGATGCAAAATCGGGTTGACAAGAGTGTTTTTAGTTATATGCTATGCTCCTGTCAACTCTGAAGGCGATGAAGTGAAAGATGATTTTTGGAGTCAAAATAGAAAAACTGAAAAAACGCTAATGTAAGAAGTAAGTATGAAAATTGTGTAGACATGAGATTGAATGATAAGGATATGGACGGTTTAAGCATAGACGAAACATGGGACCACATAAAAGTGAGCCTCTGTGAATCTGCTAGAGAGTTATGTGGAATAAGTATGCAAGGTAGGAAGAAAGGTGATGCATGGTGGGATGATGAGATAAAAGCACTGGTCTCAGGGAAGAAGAAAGCGTGGTTATGTCTAATAGCGACTGGCAGTGCTTTTAGCGAAGAGAGGGATAGAGTGAAAGAACTTTACAAGGGATGCAAGAAAAGAGTATGTGCTGGAGTGAAAGAACGAAAGAAACGCCTGGAAGAGGAAGAGGGGATCAAAATGACAAACCACTTTCAAGAAAACATTAAACTGTTTTAAAGGGAGGTCAAAGGGTCCCGGAATGGAGAGTATGAAAACAGTGTCCAATATAGCTGTGAATGATGAATACTTGGAGCAGGTCGATGAGCTTGTGTATTTGGGAAGTATGTTTACGAGAGATGGAAAGACTGGTAGGGATATTGGTGAATGCAGGAAACTCCACTAATGGAGGACTGAACGCGGTTGGCGCAAAAAAAAAGTTGTCCAAAGAAGCGAAACTAGCAGTCCACAATGGAGTGCTGATACCAATCCTGATGTATGGCATTGAGGCATGGAGCTGGCAGAGGAAGGATGAAAGTAGACTGAATGCTGTAGAAATCAGATCTCTGAGACGAATGTGTGGTAAAACCATGTATGATCGTGTGAAAAATGTTGAGATTCGTAAGGAATGCAAGGCTGATGTTTGCGTAATGAGCAAAATTAAGAAAGGACGCTTAGATGGTTCGGGTATGTAGAGCGAATAAACAAAGAAAGGAGTGTAAGGAGAATATATGACGCGAATGTGAATGGAAGACGAAACCGGGGACATCCGAGGAAGACATGGCATGATCATGTTAATCAAATATTTGAGTCGGGCCATGTCAGAAGTCGGAATAACAGAAGAGAATATATGAGACGTTGCATGAATGTGAATGAAGCGAGAAGTGTGTGCCAAGATCGAGTCGTTTGGTGGTCCGTCCTCTCTGCCTACCCCAGCGACGAAACGGCGTGATGGTTAGTTAGTAAGCTAAAGGTTGATTATTTTATTAATGATACAAAAGTTTTCATTATTTCCATTGAACATTTCTGGATGTGCAAATTGGTAACTTAGCATTAGAGCTGTTTAAAGTTTCGTTCCTACATCCCTAATTGCTCTCATTCCAACTATAACTACAAGAATATTATCTAAAACCTTTTTATACATTCTGTTCTCCTGGTGTAGAACCCCGTTAATTTGAAATCTACAGGACATGGAAATAAATACATGTTATCGAAGTCAAGTTCCTCGGCCATTCCTTCAAATTCAGGTAGGCATTCAAAGTAAATTCGCAATAATACGGCTCACTCCCGTGTAAATCCAATATTCACAGCCGATTACTGATGCGGCCAGCCCTTCAAATTTAGATACTCGAAGTAAGGTACTCAAAATTTTTTTTTTAAATCTACAAAGGCAATGCTGTCGACTGCAAGGTAACCATGTCACGCTGTAGGTATCCCACCATCTGCGGCCCGCAAACATATTGAAAATGGATAAATTGGCCCTTTCTTTACTGTGTTACATTATAATAACACTTAAATTTTTACTGGCCCAATGCTGACCCAACACTGGCTAAACATAACTAGAACCATTTTGGAATGTTGGCTGATAACCACACCAATACTTACAATATCTTCCACTCTGGCTATACTAATATTACTATTCTTGTGCAGATGCCAGCGGGAAGCCGCGTGGGCCATCACCAACATGACCCTGGAGGCGAGCACCCTGCAGCTGGGCAACCTGCTGGGCGCGGGGGCCTTGAAGCCCTACCTAGCCCTGCTGGATGGCCCTGATACCAGGACCACGCTGGTGGTACTGGATGGACTGGCCAACCTGCTCAAGGTACGATTTGCCACCTTTATCAATTACAATATTTGTCTAAAGTACTTTAATCCGAAGTAAGTAACCCGAAGCGCCTTCCAAATGTCGCACTTTTGGATATCAAGCCTTAAAGCTTGGAAGTTTCCTCTCATTCCAAGTTTGAAATAAAAGAAAAATATAAGTTTATTTCATTTAATTACGACTCTAAGTTAGTTAAGTTTAAACATGTGTTTATGAAGCTCATTGGCAAATTGTTAGTATTGTATTATTCAAAGAAATGATTCTGTAACAAAGTATTCTTAAGTCTTATATTTAAGATATGGGCGCCAAACACATTATGACCAGAATTCATATTAAACAATGATGTATCACCAATTCCTCGAGTAGAATCATCCAAATCTTTCGCTCCGTCACCAACGGAACAGCTATACCGCAGCAAGGTCAATCGAAGACTGGAGTAGGCGGTCAAGAGATCCTAGCTGTCGGTCGATTTTGTTGTCTTCTTCGTTTTCATTATGGCTGGTGACTCTTGTTCTACGAAGTCGCCTGTCATAACGCAGGAAACGGGGTGGGTAGTTTGACCCGTTACAGGACTACCACGTGATCTAAGGTTGGAGGTGTTTCGATCAATGCCATTTTGAATTTTCGACCTTTGAATCATTCCCGTTAAATGCCTATTCTAGGCCCGTTCCAGCTTTTGAACAAATTGTGATCACATGACAAGCAAAACGGCCATCTTGCCATGCTTGTCATGGCCGAGAATCTGCGATTAATGGGGAAAATTCAAATTAAGCAAAATAAACAGAGTGACTGTGATTGGCACTTTGATGAGACTTACATTTGAATATTGGTTGCAGAGGGCAGAGTTGCTCGGAGAACTGGAAACGCTGTGCATGACCATCGAGGAGGATGGAAACCTGGACAAGCTGGAAAGCCTGCAGCATCATCAAAACGAAGAGGTAAACGTAACTCTATTATTTCACACTGAATACAAGACATCAAACTGAGCGTTTTATAAATTATATCCACTTTACAAAACTTAATTTTATACACTATCTAATAATAATCAAATTTAAATATTATTAAATAAATTAATTAAAAATTATTAATAATGACACAGCAAAGTGAATATCAATCTTTTGAAGAAATTGTGTTTAAAATTTTATTATTAATTCTGCAAAGTATTTTGGTTTTTTATTATTGTGACAGCTGTTTCGGTGTTTAAGGCCGTTTTCAAAGTGTGGCTATGCCCCGTTGAGACGACTTATTTACGATTCTATTTATCCCCACTCAATTAAAAATTTTATGGTGCTTTAATTTCTTTAGTTTGATCCTAATACCGGTTTTGGTTTCAGATATACGCAAAGACCCTTCGCATCTTAGACGTGTTTTTCTCAGAAGACGAGGGACGAGATGGGGCAGTGGCCCCCCAGGAATCCAACGGGGAGTTCCAATTCGGAACCGGCTCAGGGCACATTGGGGGCTTCTGAATTTCGGCTATTTTTATGCACCACGTTGGTCCACATCAGGGCCCTAGATTGTTATTATGATAGTAAATAAAATAGATAATGCCAAGTAATTCAGTGAAACCCTCTTATAAGGTTTTTAAGAGACTTTTTGTTTGGGTTAAATTAGGGTTCTGAAGCGTGTAAACTTATGTGGGAGGGAATATTATGTATGGGTTTCACTGTAGTTCTTTAATTCAAATTAATAAATCCAAGGTGTCAAAATTACAGTGCAACCCTCATATAAGATTTATCAAGAGATCAAAAAAGCGTAGGTTAATTAATTAGGCCAATTTTTAATTTTTAAGTGACAAGTAAAAAAATTTAAGCTTGCGAGTTTATGCGGGAAGCCTTATAAGATGGTTTTACTGTATTGAATTAAGATATGTATCTTTTGAATTTAAGGTGTCAAATAGAGTTTGTAAGGCAGTGTCTCTAGGTGTGACAATACGTTAAAGGATTTTGGTGTAAAAAGTTGGAAAACCACAGTGAGCCAGTTTTTAGATAATCCTACTTGAAATAGTACTTGTCCATGACCCGATAAGGACAAGAAGACAAGAGAAGAGTACAGAAAAATCATTTTAAATGGCGCACGTTGGTTCAAACTGGTTTGAACTCGTTTGGAATGATAATATTCGGGACTGGGTGTGTAGCGACGTTTGTCATAATCTTCAAATATTGTCATTGTAATTTCAGTCAAGGTTGTGATTTTTAAAATGGAGACAAAAATAAAATCTGCTTGTGGTAAACCATTGACCACCATTTTCCACCGCCACAGCTAGTTGCCAAATCAACTGGCATTTCTATAGGATCTGTTTGGAACATAGTGTCAGAAAATAAATGTTTTCCAGAAGGGCATAATTATAAAATACTATATTTAGGTTATAGTTGTAGTTAGTTGAAGTAAAATTAATAGTTTTTGAAATGTCAAGCGTTAATAAGGTAAATAATAAAAACAAAATTATCCATCCAGTACACCACTACACCACTACACAAGCAATAATCTATTTATTCTGATTTATCCCTAACTGGGTGGGTTACCTAGTTTTTACTAAAAAAAAAGACTTGGGTTAGTTACCCAGAGAGCTTGTAAGAAAGTAGATATGCTATAAATTGATCACTGGACAGAAAATCCCTAGAAGTATGATCTATAGTGAAACTCTTTTAAGAAGTTTTCAACGGTGTGGAAAAAAAAACTTCTTATGTCTGGTAAATTGGGCCATTTTTCATATTCAGTCTTCAAGGGATCGAAAAATCCAAGCTTCTTAAGCGAGTTGAACTGTATA
>JAHDVE020010644.1:0-47484 GCA_022606495.2 Halesus radiatus
TAGAAGCTGCACAGATGACGGGTTATGTACCCGGTCAAAAAATGAAAAAAATTGTAATTAATTTTAATAATTATTCTTCTGGTTCAGTTTTTCACTAAGAAATCGATATAGTTCCACTTACTTAAGTCTTTATCAGTGTTTCTCAACCTGGGTCAATTTGAATATTTTGAGGATCAATGTGGAAATCTTTTTATTCATTTTTATTATTATTTGGTTTTGCGATAAAATTTCTTTTTTTTAATGTAAAAATGGCAACAATAGCTCGAATGTCAACACGACGCGTATGTAGGTTTTACGTAGTTATTTAGTTGTATCTCTGGGCTTGTATTGGTATCTATTATTCGTCATTAATAAAAGGCATGGGGAGCTTACCCTTGCGACTTACACTTTTAAAGATATTTTTTACTAGATTTTCTATTTAATCAAAAAAAATTCTCGTTCCTGCTATAAAAACAACATCCTTTTTTGGTCTAAACGGAGTTTGATAATGGCCTCAAACGCCGAAACAACTGTAATAATAATAAGAAATACAAAAACAAAAATACTGGCAAATCATAATAATAAAATTAATAAATTTGATTTACATTTAATTTAAAAAATAAAATTATACGGAAATGTACGAATTAATTCATTTCGCATGCTTAGTTCATGCTTTTGGCACGTAAAGGTAGGACGGTCGGTAGAGTGAGCGCGGCCTAGCGACTCATATCTGTAACTTCGCGCGTATTTCGGAAAGTGTAGATTTGTTTCTTGCAACGATTTTTTATTTTACTTTTATGTGAGTAAGATAGGGTAGATAGTGCCTATCTGCTTATATGAATGCACGCATGTATAGTATCATATAGAACACAGTAGAGTATCAACTGTCAAAGCCTACCGTATGATATCATTGCATCTACGGTACGATATCTACGCATCGATATCCTTGGTCGATGGTACTACATCACCAATTGGGTTAGAGAGGTTAAGAAGTAATAAAAAACTTTAAATTTACGGACCTAATTGATTCAAATAAGAGTTTGTAACATGGTTTAGTTATTTCGTCAATTAATAATCACCTTTAAGTCAAAATAGAAATAGTACCTAATATCTATTCCGCCTTCGAAACGTACAAATGTACATTTTTAATTAAATTCTCAGGTATACACAATTAAAATTAGCATGTTGTGTTCCGTGGAAAATAATAAATTAGTGGAACGGGGCTGAAAGCATTTTACGAGCTAGCTATTTGGAAGTTGCGGTCTATCGTGGTCCGTTGCAGCGGCGGCTTGTATCCCTGATTAATTGATGAACTATGTAACAGGACAGCATCCGCCCCGACCACAACGGCCGCCGCTAGGGCTGCCGCCGCCTGTGTGCTAAAATAAAAAAATACCTCCATTATTGATTTAAATTTATTAGAATCCACCGTTGCCCGCACTGAGAATCTGTGATTAAAGCGTATTTTATTCTACAGATACTTTGGAAAACATGTTAACTCTTTTTAAAAAAATGTTTATATTTATCTTTTCAAATACAACGTTCACGGTGCATTCAATAGTAATAATTGTTTCAAAAAATCATGAAATTAATAATTATTATTTTAAAACCACTTATTGATTAGATAAACCAACCGGTTTCGGTTCAGCCCGAACCTTCTGCAGGGTGATTTAAGTACATACAACCCTGAAGAGGGTTTATACGTCTAACAAAGTGTCCATTGTCGATAGATTCATGAGGAGTAGGTGTTAGCTGTACTGGGTACACCCCATTTAGGTGGAAAACGAAAATGGGAATTCGGCAACCCATCAAAAGTAGGAGGAAAACTAGCTTAGTTTTATTTTTAAATAGGTACCAAACTACTACCCGTTGAAAGTCATGGAATCTAACATGACTTGAATAGTTCCATATTTAAAAATGGCCTCCAAAAGTAAACCATATTTAAAATATGGAATAGAAATGATATTGTCAGGTAAAAATATTATAGGTACATACTTTAACGATTGTCTGGAATGAAACGATTATTTTGAAAGAATTTTCTCGCCATCATATGCAGTTTTGAAAAGTTAATGCTCATCCATACCAAATACTGATTAATGACAATACGCGCAGCCCCTGACATCTGTTGGCAACATGCTACACTAGTGCTCTTAACAGCGTACCTAGGCAGAATTCGATTTTTCATAAATTTAATGGATTTTCTGTGAAATATAAGTAAGTTAAATAAATCAAAAAATCATAAAATAAATATTAGGTAACCTACATAATATGACTTCTTTTTTATATTATAAATGAAAAAATATTAAAGAGGCTATTGGTTTCTACTGACAGTTTTAAGCCTAGCCACTCGATGCTCACGCTCCGTTTGGTGGTTTAGAAAGGGAATAAAATGCTTATTTAATTAATTGTGAAAAAAAAAATTTATACTTCTTTTGCCAATAAAAATAAAATAATCTTGCTGTTTTACTTAAAATTGGCGTCACGCCTAGCTCGCTATCTTACCCCAGGATAAAAACAAACTACTAAAGAAAAAAAAAAAAGATTTTTTGATAAAAAAATTTTTTTTCATAATTTTGTGATAATTTTTTATATCACAATAATTCTACATTGATAAATAATTTCTATTTGACAAATTTACACTTTTCACTGAGATAATAAATAATATAGAATTTTTCAAATATTTAATGTACAATTTTTTTTTTACTGTTTTCCGGTGTTGAGTCAGGGTAGTTTACAAATATATATTATTAATTACGATTATTGGTAACAATAAGGATAATAAAAGTCATTGGAAATATGGAATACACTTGAAAGTACATAATTTTAGACTAGGGTAAGTTCGCTGGTCATTGAACGACCTTTATTTCTTTGGATTTGTGAATACTTACCTAAACTTGAAAAACTACACACAGGCCAACCAGCCTACCTTTGGTCATAGATCAATGCTTGCCACTGGCTGCGAGTGACGGCAATTATTCAATATCTACAGATTTTTTAAACGTTGTTTTAAGTATTTGAAGTGTTAAATAAATGCTTTGTTCGCATCAACATTCGCTGCTATACCTGTGTTTGATACGTTTTCTTTTTACCCACAATAATACGTCCACGCTCGTAAATTTCAGTACGCTCCCGTTGGCTGAGCAAGTCAATTAGTTGTGGTATTTTATTTCCAGAAACTAAAGTACGAGTATTTTGCAGCATAATTATTGTGAGTGGCGCCATAACTACTCATGCGAACTTTCTTTAGTTCGGTCTGTCCACTGAAGGGATATACCGATAGAAGTGTGTTGTGGACGTGTCCGTGTACCCAAAGTAAGCAACGCTTTTTCTAACTTTTTTTTACTGTTTAAAATTATTACATTAAATCTATCGGGTAAATTTGACTGATTCCTGCATTGTTTTTTTTAATATTAGATAGGCCATGATAAATATAAACATTTTTTTTTATTTATTATATATAATGCAAATTTTATATTACCATGAATCGAAATGAACTACTTGCTATAACACAGCTCTAACTAGGGTAGCAAGTAGGGAACATCTTTACCTATTAATTTCATTTATTTATAAAACTTACTAATGATTTGTACATAATGTCAATATGTTATACAATGTAAATAAACTATCTGTATATCTTCATTTGTGACAAAACTGGTAAAAAAAAATCAAATATGTTTATTTTATTCCCAACCGCTCCCAACTGTCCGAAGTCAGTGGGACTATCGTATTCCCAATTGGGTATGTTGTATGAAGGTTTAAAAGTACCTGGCTATTCAGATCTGGTAACCAAATATGACTATTGCCATTTCAATTAAGGTTATGATACTGAAGTGTGGTCTTTCACTAGGACGATAATGATAGTATCTACCACTCTGCAACGGACTGCAAATATATCTGCTACTACCAATGACATTATAAAAACACAAGACACGTTATATTCATACTAATCGAACAAAAAATGTTGCACGTTCTTGCTTTAGTTTTAAAGCTTGTGAAAATCATAATAATATATGTTTTCAATGAATGTATTTTTTTTTAATATGTTTTCGTGGTAGCTGGTGGAAGCTTGTTTGGCGAACGAATGTGTGTACGATACCAAACGCAGTAAGTCTCGAGTGTGTCCACTGGACTCAGTTCAGTGAAACCGCGCGCGTTGTTTCAGTAACGTTTCTTCACTTTTTAATTAATCTAAGACTACTACTATATATTTTTCTATTTTAATTAATTGTGAAATAATACATAATAAGAAAACAAAAAGTTATGTACGGAAACCGGTATTTGAATCCGCGACCTCTGGACTTACAGTCAATTTTACTGTCATGTCATAATATTATCTTCTTCAATGATTAAATATTACAATGAGGTTCAACAAACTTCAATACGTTGATACAAGCCATAAGTGCGGGAAACACCGATTTATGCTAATCCCTAATACGGTACCCGAGGTCTGTCTACCTGAGGGTAATTTACAAACGCCCGGCTTTAAATCCCGGGAATTTCGCAGTCGCCAGAAGAACGCAGTTACGGGGATTAACAGCGAACTAATTAAAAGCCACCGAGCCACAGTTCGTAGTTCACGAAGGAACCCGAAGAATAGTTCGAATGTGATTAAAAAGGGGGACTTTGGCCGAAGCAAGGTCAGTAGTGGACAGAGACGAGTCAGTAGAGACCGCCCGGCCAGTGGTCGTAGTCGAGACTCCCGTCTCCTACAAAGCAAGCAGGCCACTTGCATCCCCAGCCTGAGACGCTGCGGGAAAACTCGGCAGGAACCGCCAACCCCCAACGCCCACCGTTCGAGTGCAGGCGAGTGCCCTTCGCCTCCTGCCCTCCAGCGCCGTAATCCCATCAAGGCACACATCCACCACCGCAGGAATCACCACCGGACAGCAGTCGAGCGCCTTTGGCATCCTGCTGATCATCCTCTTGAACCGTCTGAAACCGGTCGTCAAGTGAAAGCCGAAACGCGTGTCCGCCCAGCACCAAAACCTCCACCTACCGGAAGTACTACCTGCTCTCTGAGGCTTTCAACACCAACATCGAGACGACTGGTAATCTCCCCACTGAACCGTGTGTAGATTACCCGTAAAAACAGTTCGTGTAATTAAGTGACACCCACAATACCTACCAGTTAAGAATGTATTTTAGATTGTGAACTAATAAAATACTTGACACTCAACGAAGTTACCTGTTTCTACTGAACCCCAATGACCCCATCATGTCAACGTTATAAAAAAAAAAAAATTGAATATTTCTTTCCAGACTTGTAAAATAAGTCAATAGATGTCTCATATAAATAAAAATCGGGTAGGTATATTCGAGACTCTATTCCGATTGCAATTGAGTTCGGGATGAAACTTTGCAATCATCATAAGGATAGCAGCCAATAATATCGGATTTATAAAAATGGAGGATAATATTAACAAGTCTTGAACTTGAAGTATGATATCGGTGTAAATGGCGTAAATTGAACTAGTCTCATTAGCTAAGTTGGTTAAGCGGTTACCCCGGATAGGTAGAGGTCCTGTGATGTGACTAGTGTTATGTGACTAGTTAGGTAAATTTTCTTTCAAATCGGTGTAGGTCATCCGTCTAGGGATTATCTGTTCGGTGGGTTGGCCGAGGTTTCCACTGTAACAGCTTGCAGTTCACGTCACTCACAGAATAAAAGTTCGTGGCTTTTCTTATTGCCAGTACTATTCTGGGGTCTCAGAACGGCATAGAGGAAATTAGGGCTGTGACAGGATACGGATACCTTTCTATCATCGTTGTTTTCACATACAAATTGTCTCTATGTTTGTTCCTATAAATACCTCATTAGTGTACTGATAAATTCATATATAAACACATATGGCTGCCCGATAACATTTAAAAAAAAATTGTCTTTCTATCACACGTCGCAACTGATTGAACTGCCACACATCGCAGCGGCTCTCGTGATGCTCGTCTCGTCTCGTCTGTGCCGTGCTTCGGCAACGAGACAGCACATATCATGTGATGCACTATCACCGTTGTAAGAAGAATAGATTTTTTCTACCGGTGGACTTTGCTAGGTCGGGTATCCAATGTCGGGAAGAGGCGATGATCTAGGTCTGGGTTGTTCCAGAAGTGAAACAATATTCAAGATAAAGCAGACAGGAAGTAGTGGTTCAGGGCGTAGAGTCGAGAAGAGAGGCTGGCGAGAGATGAAACGAGAGTCGTTTACAAATGACCGTAAACCTCTATTTATACCCAAATGCCGGGACATTCGCGGCACGGTGGCAGGTATCGGGCGGCCCTTTGTGATTTGCGAATGTTCAAATACTGTGTTATCCACTACAATCTCGTCAGTGAATGACACTAATATTCATTAGATGCCTCTCTCCACGCTCTGCCTTACTATCCAAAATGCCGCCTTCCAGCATGTTTATTTAAATTCAAAATTATATATACAAGAAATATAAGCTGGTCCCCGGCGTAACAATGTTCAAGGTAATCTCTCACATCTTTCTGAAATCTAAACATACTTTTTTTCATAATTACTTATTATGTTTTATTTCGGTATCATTTATTTTTCCATATCTTTGGTCGAACTCCCGTATTTTTATTCTAAATACAATTATACTATCGTATTTGTGACATGTGGAGGAGGAAAGTTTAGGGAGCGAGGCTCGGTGCCAAAGTCAAACGTAAATATAAGATTCCCTTCATCCTCTTCACCAACCATTGCACAATGTAGGTTCATGGGAGTAACACGGCGCAATAGATCGCTGTGCACTTTTCTATTTTTCCCACGCGTGTAGAAAAAATAGGAAAACGACGACTATCGTCGATGAAACGTCATCGTCTTCGATTCCCCCCACGACCACGTCTAATCGATAGACTTCCACTCTGGACCTCTGGAATGCGAAATTTTTGAAAAAATTTTTTTACAAATAAAAATTTGCAAATATCATTAAAGGTGACTAATGATCGGAACACCGATATCAATTTATGCCTTTCTTTCCTGAACATGTGCTCCTAGAACGTGTTGGTAGATCGATGTTTATAATTCACGTAACATCGATGTCTGCACAAAATCAACATCCCTTCTCTGTGAATTTTACGAGCGTAGAGGCGAGCGCACCTGCTTTTGTGCTAAAGTTCAGCGGTTATGCAATTAAATTACCGCGACAGTGATTCCCTTATCTGCATATTTCATTAGTAAACTGTAGCTCCCCCCACAGCCTGCACATGCGTTGTGCTTACCCCAACTCCTCTGCAGTTATCATGCCTTTATTGCATCTGTCTTTCTCGACATTTGAATTTAACTTTAATAACATTGATAATTGATGATCTGCTGCAAATTATATGGTTGTACTTACTGAATGTTATTGCTGAATTTGTTTGTAAGATATTAATATTGAGTTGTTGTATTTCGTGAAGGCTATCTATTCTATCTATGTACCTACTGTGGTGTGTTTTGCACCTGCGTCACTATTGTAATTTAAATTTTAAAACAAAATATTTAAAACGCTGAAATAGGGCGTATATAATATAATAACTAACTAACTAACTAACCATCACGCCGTTTCCCCGCAGGGGTAGGCAGAGAGTACGGACCGCCAAACAACTCGATCTTGGCATACACTTCTTGCTTCATTCACTTTCATACAACGTCTCATACATTCTCTTCTGTTATTCCGACTTCTGACATGGCCCGACTCAAGTATTTGATTCACTTGATCGTGCCACGTCTTCCTTGGACGTCCCCGGCTTCTTCTTCCATTCACATTCGCGTCATATATTCTCCTTACACTCCTTTCTTCGTTCATTCGCTCTACATGCCCAAACCATCTAAGCGTCCCTTTCTCAATCTTGCTCACTACGCTTACATCAGCCTTGCATTCTTTATGAATCTCAACATTTTTCACACGATCATACATGGTTTTACCACACATTCGTCTCAGAGATATCATTTCTATAGCATTCAGTCTACTTTCATCCTTCCTCTGCCAGTTCCATGCCTCACTGCCATACATCAGGTTGGTATCAGCACTCCATTGTGGACTGCTAGCTTCGCTTCCTTTGGACAACTTTTTGTTTGCGCCAACCGCGTTCAGTCCTCCGTTAATGGAGTTTTCTACATTCACCCATCTTTCAATATCCCTATCAGTCTTTCCATCTCTCGTAAACATACTTCCCAAATACACAAACTCATCGACCTGCTCCAAGTATTCATCATTCACAAAATCGTAAAATCACCGTTTGCCTTAACACATGCAACGCTTCCCTCGTACAGCGATGCGATTGCCTGTATAAGATTTGTATTCACTCCATACTTGGACAACACCTTCCATAACTTTTTTCTGTCAACTCGGTCGTATGCTTTTTGTAGATCTGCAAAAGTACAGAAAAGTTTTTGATTTTTTTCTAGAAACTTCTCTGTGAGCATATAATAAATAAATAAATAAACGAAGCGCCGCTTGTTGGAACAAACTTTGTCAGGTCAGACGGGGGTATACATTCGATGAATACCTTTAGTGTGGAGTCAGTACAGTAGGTTCTTTATAATAATAACAGTTTAATAATAATAATATGTGTATATTTCAGCCTACAATATTTTATGTTATTTAACTACACGATAAGTACTTAAATGATGTTGGCCTTCTCGCAATGAGTATGTAATGAAGTGTTTCTGTAATGTTATTATTTATCGGGCTTTTCCGTTGACGTTATTTTCAACGATTGTTCTCAACATTTGAAAATCGCCAGCGATAACGGCGTTGGTGTTAGATGGAATTATCATCAACATCCAGTACTAATATGTAAATACCTATACTTCTAGGCTTTGCATTTGCCCATTTGCCAACAATGCCCGCCCGACAAATTACTTGGTCCCTAACGTAAACATTATGTGTATAGCATATTATATCAATTTCATTCGTATGATTTATGTATATGTAATATGTATGTAACTCCTCGACTTCGTCAAATTTGCGCCACCTTCGGGCAGGTGACATTGTGGTCGATTGTTATTAACACAGTTCCTTAATGGCGTACGCTTACCCCGGCTTGATACAAATATCATATAATATTATCCTCGGGCGATTTAGCGGGGGAGGGATTTCATTGACACTTACGGAGTTAACGTTAATCGTCCAACGGAAGCCTTGGATTGTGGATTAACCCTTAGACCTGAGATCCTTAATTTTATATTACTGAAAGCGTGTAGTTAAGTAATGAAATGTTATTAGTTATTATATTACATTGTAGCCCCTTGTAATTAATGTATGACAAAGGAAACGTAATAATCAAATAATACAGAGTTCATTTAGCCAAACAGTCGTGAAATATTTTTCTTTGGGTACTTTGGATTCCCATAGGACCGGAATCTTAAGCTTACTGTAAAAATATAATATAGCAATTGAAAAATAATCGTTTACATAATAATTTACAGGCCATTTATCAATTAACTGAAAAAAAATAATTCATTTTATAAAATGACTTATTGAAGCTTATAATTCTCATTGCAATATTAAATCATTGAAGAAAATAATGTTGACAGGTCCGAAATGAAAAATGAAACAGAAAAAGACCTCCGTCTTACCGGGAAAACGCTCTAGACACTATTAGCTATCAAATAAATGGAAATATACACTATGATGGGTATAAATATGCAGGGAGTATGTGATTTTGCTCGTTTTCCGAGATCGTTGCAGAAGGCGGTCCGTCATTTCTGCCTACCCCTGCACAAACCGGTGTGATGGTTAGTTACTTAGTTTTAGAATTTTAGTGCATTACCTTAATATCCGTGGTTTTTCGTCCCGGTAAGTTTATATGGAAGAAAAATGGATGTTGTGCGTAACATCACATACTTGGGCCATATTATCACAGATCACCCGAGGGACATTACGGACATGGAGATACAAAGTAGAGCGATATCCGTTTGAGTAGGTGTGCGGTTAAGGCGTTTTCACTTTTGCAGCACAAACCTCAAAAGAAATCTGTTCAACGCATTCTGCACATCTCTGTTGTTATGAAGCAAGTCCCTAACAACTAAGGTTGACAAACCGCAGACCCGGAATTAACCATAAATAAACATGAGTTGTCTATAGCCGTTCCGTTTGGGAAGGGGAGGGGGTAAAGCGACGGCAAGGGGTGTTGGAAAGACAGTGGACATTCCATTCTAGTCTGGGGAGCCTACCTGTCAGCAGCTTTCGCCCTGTCACCAGCTTCTGCAACCAACAACGGGTTCCGTTCCAATTTACTTACTTATTTATTTCCCTTTGCTTTTCGATAAAACTGAAACCATTTAAAAATCACTCAAATTCATTCTATCCTTTAATAATCTGAAGGCGTCCACAGAAAGGTTAAAGCTTTTCCTAGAGCCTTTAAATTCAGCTATAAAAATATAGACCTGACTGCCAGGTATTTTTATATAGCAAAAAAGAGTTGTTTTTATTTTGAATTCCCTATTCCTGTTTCTATTTATATGTATTTGTTTTTATTAATGATAACTAAGCGGTAATTTCGAAAATCGTCCATCAACGAACTGACAACACGATTAAAAGACGGATGTATCCCTTTTTCGTATACATCCATCTACCCTGAGTTGAGCTAGTCGGGGATATTTTATATATTAGATCTATTGATGAACTTTACTAAGATCGCCAATACAAATGTGCTTACGTAACGGATCGGGAGATTCTGTTATGTGACACTGTATACATCAGAACTGTGGGTAGATTGCACTCCATCCCAGTGGCACAAGTTAAAAGTCACCCACAATAATTCATATCGCCAACTATTCAATCTACCGAGATACTGCAGCGCTACAGAAATGTGCAAGTAACGGAGGAACGAGTGCACACTTTCGGGACATTTCTCCGCCACCGCATGGGAAGCTTATATGAGTACACCAATCCAAGAATACCATCATTACTACCACAGCTGAAATGGAGTCTCCCCAGATGTCCCCCCTGGAAGCGGGAGGCTATCAAATATCCACTATGAACGTTTTTCAATTAGAATTTTTTTTTTTTTATAAATAAATTAATAATTAAAAATTATTTTGTATGTTTCGAAATCGATGCTTTCTTCAACAGGAATATATTGAATACTAATATCAAGTATAGACAAATGATAAACATGGAACACAATAATGGAATAGATAAATTATAAACATAATCAAAAATTGATTAAAGTAGGTAATAATTATTCAAAAATTATTACGAAACATTGAATAAAAAAATTATTTTAGAAATTAAAAAGAAAATATTTTTATTTTATTAATAATATGAAAATAAATTCAAAAGATAGCTATTTAAAAATATATTCGATTATCAAATAAATTTAATTCACTATTAACGCTTTTTTTGATTTCTGAAATTACAAATTTGTCTAATTGTAAACCGATTGAATTTGAATGTAAAAATTTTTAAATTTATTCATACCAAAAGAATGATTGGTTTCTAAAATATGATTTGCAAATTCAGAATAATTGTTATTATTTTATTTAGTGTTCCTTAACTCTATAACAAATTTCTCTAAGTCTTTCTTATGTAAAAATAGTTGCAATCGTTACAAATTAATTCAGATATCGTCGATTTATTTAAAATGTGCCTTTATCTTTGTTATTTAACATATAATCCCAACAGCCGTCTGGAGCCAGTGAGACTATGACATTCCCAATTGGGGGGATGTTATGAGGCTGAAGGTAATAGGGACGGAAATGAGATGTGGAAGAGGAAGGTGGGGAGGAACCTGGCTATTCAGATCTTGACACCAAACACGGCAAAATCAATTTCAAGCAACGCTTCGATTCTGAATGGTGGTCTTTCGTCAGGGCGATACTGAAAGTATCTATCACTCTGGAGCGTCTCTCAAATATTCTATATATTATTTTTAATGAATAAATTGTTAAATAACACAAATTATTCAAGTAAATAAAAAATTCTCATTTCGATTTTAACCCGCGACCTCCGTATTCGTAGTCAAGGATCGTAACCACTCCGCCACGGAAGCTGTTATATGGATATGAAAGAAACAAGGAGGCGATCTATCCTCCCTTCCTACTCCCTGCGAGGAAATGGCGTGATAATTAGTTAGTCAGTTCATTTTTTTTTAATTTACTTCGATGCATTTTCATTGAAATTCTTCATTAATTGTTTTTGTGTTTAATTCGTAGAACTCCATTTAATTTTTTTTTAAATTAATGTAAATCAAATTTAATAATGTTATTATTAAGTTCTGGATGTATCTTTAGTTTTTATTATTTTGACAGCTGTTTCAGCGTTTAAGGCCATTTTCAAACTGTCTTTCAAACACTTTCTTCACTGAAATTCTTCACTTCACGATGATAAATAAAATACAATTTTGTATGTGGGAACCTGGGCAGGATCACAAGCCTCCGAGGAATATAACAAAGTATTCGTTCATACCTGCAACCAGCAATACGAGAAGTAGATAAGAAAATATTTGCATAAATGCCATGAATATAATATTTTCCCTTAGCGGATTACCCTTTCTGTTTTTCCATGGCATAAAAAAACAGTGCTTATTTTACGAGGAAAATTCAACTACGAAAGAATAGTGGAAGACGTTAACAATTTATATTTTGTAAATGACGCTAATGCGAGAGTATTAAGTGCTTGATTTTTAATGATGATCTTTCACCGGGGCATTACTTAGAGAATATTTCACTCTTCTCGGGTAGAAAACAAAGTAAGTCGGTGAGCCACTATGGATATCAATCTCCGCTCGTCCGACTGGTAATCGAGCGTTCTACTCACCGGCAGTGGCGGCTCGTGGCCTATCTCATTAGAAGTTCAATCGAAAATTAAAAGGGGAGAAAAATCCCTCATCCATAAATCCTAAGTTGGTCTTTTCAGTAATTAAACACATTTTTTCCCAAGATCTAAAGGAATTTCATCATATCACTGCACGTGAGATTAGAGACCTGGCAACATGGTACATTTTGATGATTCATTAAAGCATCTGTGACTAAAGAATATGGCTAATTAATGTAATTTCGTAACTTATAAAAACATGTTTTATATACAAAAATAACAATTAATGCAAGAGACTGATCGTTTTTTTTAATATAAAAAAGTAACATTTTAAATAATTAACTAACTTTTATAACAACTTAAAACCTAATAACCAGAGAAAAAAATCTATTAATTCCTGCACAATAATATTCCTTACAAATTTAGTATTAACCAATCCCATATTCGCTGCGCACCCGGGCAGCTAACATATTCCTTTTGGTTTGCATGTGTCCGGGGTTTGTCACTTTTTATGTCAGTTTTTTTATGTGAACTATTTCTTAGAACAAAATGTTTCATAGGTGCTAAATTCATAACGCACATATGGGATTCATGTCGGACTCACACTCGGGCAATATTAATACGGGCTGGTAATTAATTACACAGTGGTAGATCCTGTCAGCACAGTTTTTTTTTTGTGAAGTCGAATAGCAAATTGGAATCATGCTACATGCAAGCAATGTCTTTGGAAATAGTGCGAAATTATTTTTACGTTATGTTAACTATAAAATGGGAGTTCTTAAAATATACATTATTTTTTAAAGTAACAAAATTTATAAGTTTATCCGAAAACTTTTTTTTTAATATAAAAACCAATTTATATTTATATTTTTGATACTGACAATTTGTGGTGGAATTCCATTATATATATATATTTTTTTTTTATTAAAACTATTTTAATATCCTTTTTAATATATTTTAATAACATAGATATATAAAGTTATAATATTAATACAAACCAAATATCTTTAACCCTGTACGTAAAATCAGGATATGGCGATAATGATTAATTAATTATTAATTAATATGAAGTACTTTATTAATAATAACGCTATAAAATAACTACAAATTTATTGAAGACATAAAATTTATATTAAATCATAGTTTGCCACCCCTGATACCCTAAAAATTGTACGTAAATCGGTCAGGTCAAAAAATAAAAAGGAGAAAAGAGTTTTTAAATAGTTTTAACATATCATTAAAACGCTGTTATTTAGTGTCCTGATAACATTTCACTAACCTACTATAGTCACTAGGCACATCCTGTTTCACACTGCGGTTACAGGAACAGACTATGAAATGTTCTCCACCGATAACTACTAGTCCATGGTAATGAGTACTGTGAAGAAGTTGACCACTTTAATACGTCTTTTGGTCAAAAACCAAAAAATTGAAGAATGTTATGTTAATATCTGAAGAACTTCAGTTTTTCCTATGTTTTGTCTTGTAAGTTCCTATCTGCATGCTATTTGCTTTGTTTTTTGCTGGATAATCACATCGCTTAATGTGTTCCTAGAATAATGGTTTGTCCATTATGTACCATATTTAAAAATATATATTTATGTTGTTTTGTAAATAGTCATTGACCGTAAATAAAAAAAATAAATAAAAACATTTGTCTTCACGTCAACTGTGGTTGCAATAGTTGCAAAATTTCAACATACATTCCTAAAATATGTTAACTATAAACTCGGAACACCTATTGTAACTTTAAATTACAATTTCTAATGAAAGTATTAAAATGATTAAAACTCCCGGACAGGAAATTTGTTCCTTAACTCTTATATTTAAAACTATTAATGGTATTATAGATAGCCCTGATTTACTTAGCTTAATTAACTTTAATATTCCAACAGAACTACTCGAATAAAAATTTCATTTAACTGTTAAAATAATTTGAAGTGAGTCATTCAAAAACTCGCTTGTACCTAGACTTCACACAGAAGTTAATACTTTTTCGGGTATAGTAGGTATGTTTAACTGCACGGAATGCAAATGCAAGAACACTACATCGTATAGCATATATCCTCAGCAATTACTAACAAAGTTCATTTCTAGAGCATAAGTATGAGTGAATGTCCTGTGTGTTTTGTATATATTGTATTTTGCAAATTGTGTTGAATTGTAAATAGAAAATGTTATTTCCGAATTTGTTTACAAGACTTATATTTTGCAGTTATATTTTGTGAATTCAATCCATAATATCGATGTAGGGTCAGTGGGCCGGTTGTGGCCACCTTAAGGATTTTTTCGTTTTTGAATGAGCACCAAACTTGCACATAAATGTAAATTATAATTTTTCCAACATTAATGTACAATAAAAATACCTGTCTTTAATATATGTAAATATATCCAGTAACAGTTCTTTAATTATTTTTAAATATTTTTTTTTATTGAACTGGACCCATGCATTAGTTGTGGCCACAATTTAATCAGTTCTGGCCACACCCGTGTGCCGGTTTTGGCCACATGAATCTATGTAGGGAACTTACATTTTTTATCTAAATTAAACACAGTAATGATTATAAATCGATGTTTATTATTCAAGTTATACAATAAACTTATAAAAAAATAAGATTTAGAGCAAATTTAGACCTGAGAGTTCGATTTCGAAAGTATAAAAAGAATTTTGCCTTTTGGTTGTACCTGTAAACAATGGTGGTGGCAATATCATTTTAATATCAATCTCAGCAACAGATGCCAAATCAGGAATTTGTGGCATTGTGAATTGGCTACCAGTGGTATTATGTTTTCTCAGGTACCTTATCGCAAACTCATTGTCTTCGTCTTTTGAACGCAATATTTTGCCGACATAATAAAAAGTGGCTTTGGGATTCTTGAATTCAACCAGGACATAATCTCCTTCCAGGGGTGTTCGATCTAGTTCTTCGAAACCCGACGGCTTTACCTGTGGAATCCGGTCTTCGCAGTCCGAATGAGATGTATCACGCAAATTTTCTTCCTCTGACGTCTCTGAAATTTCAATGGTCGGTTTCTTTTTTTTAATGTTCTTATTTATTTTTTTAGCTAGTTTTATCTGTTTTTGTTCTTCTTTTCTGTCTTTCTCCTTTTCCTTAGCCATCATAATATCTTTCCATTTATCTGATGTTAACACCGAAGGAATATACTCTCTTTTCGACTGGTAGTATTTGTCTTCTTTTCAGGCCATATGACGCATTTTTTCACTAATTCTGCGGCATTAGTCGGCATATTCAATTCTACAATCTCAGAAGAGGATACAATATCTTTAGATGTTTTCTGGAGGCGTTGTAATTCGATCTAGATTAATACAAGTAAGATCTGTATTTGGCAATGCAGTATTATCGTCTTTGAAGGCCATCCATACTTTATACAGGAACAACCCTTCAGTACAACCTGTCCAATTGACTTTGAAATCTTTAAGCATATTTGGTTCAATTTTACTCTCCAAATACTGTAGATGAGTCGATTCCACTAGGCGCATGTTTACATTAGTTTCAGTATGTTTTGGTGCAGTTATAATTCTTTTATAGTTTACAAAATCGGGACCAAATGGATAAAGTCCGCAAGACTTGAATCCAGCTTTCACATTATTAGAAAAATTTGTATCATTTATCAGAATGTTGTTCAAAGCAGAAGGTAGATTAAATTTAGTTATTTCTTGTCCTTCAATTCTCCACTTACGAATGTACTTCAACCAACGTTGCTTTAAAGGAAAAAATACAGCCACGTCCAGTGGCTGCAGCATATGTGTTGTGTTTGGAACCAAGGCTATGACGATAATTCCGTTGTCTCTGCAAAGTGAACTCAGGTGAAGAGTCAGATGGGATTTATGTCCGTCTAAAAATAATACGATTGGAAATATTGTACCGTTTTCTTTGAGATAACACATTACCAATAAATTCATAGAGAGACTCAGCAGTCATCCACCCTTTGTCTGTCTTACCAATAGACCAACGATTAGGTGCATTTTGAACTACATCTGAATTCATTCTTTTGTATTTGTAAAGTGTCAGAGGTGGAGCTAGTTCTCCAAGAGCATTTACTGTAAACAGAGTAGTGATATTTTCTTTATTACTGTTTTTTGAAGTGTCGTAAACATGTTCGCCTTTCGTCGCTAAGACAAGTCCACCTTTGGGGGCTAAGAAGAATGAAGTTTCACCGCAGTTCCATACTCGAGCAGGATCTTCAAAAATCTTACATCCATCAGGTCCTAACAAACTAATGACTTCTTCAAACCAGTTTCTGATTTTTTCTTCGGTTATCAATGCGCGTGCCTTGTTTATGTACTCTGCATGTTTTTTGCTTAAATCAGGATGTGTCGTCATAAATGACTCAAACCATGTCCTCCCAGGGCGATTATTGATGAAAGGAGTATTGATGTTGCCAGTAACAACAATCTTCTTTACGGAATCTAATAAACATTCCCTGTTAATTGGAAAACCTGCCCGGGCACAATCTTTAATCCACCTGAGTAGTGACATCTCTATTTCTATACCAAGTACAGCTTGTGGTCCTACGTGACCTGAGGCTGCTGGTGCACGTCCACACCACATATTTTGTTACGCAAAGTTCTACGGGGGACTTTGTAGTTTTTACTAGCAGCAGATACCTTCATACCTCCTTTTATAGCATCGAGTGCCAAAATCACTTTCGATGGTGAATAACAAAAAAGTTTGCGTTTTGAGTGCTCAATAGCATCTTTCTTCTTATTTTCCGGAGTCATTTTCACAGTTCTGAAGAAGAAACATAATAATTTATTAAGTTAAAATATCAAAATTAGCGGATATGTACATTTTTTTAGATAATGGCCAAAACTAGTACTGTATGGGAGCCACTTGTGGCCACCAACGTGGCCACAACACATACATTTGTATAAATTCTTGTGTCAGTAATGGCCACATCGAAAAATCATGTTTAAACAACCAATTTTCTAAAAATAACCTCAAAAACATATTACTTTACCCTTTTATAATGGGTACAACTTGTTTTCAAATAAAACATCAAAAGGATTACAAATATATATTAATATTACTTACAGTGGGTTCCTTAAGGTTTTGGATAACAATCTCAATAAAAAATTCCGCAACACTCATTCGCATCGACCAAACACAAACTGTTAACAATAAGATTTATTGTGTCACTTGTCAACGAAGACCATTGACAAATATGCATTTTGCCATAGAGTAAAAAAAGATTCGATTTTATTTAGCTTATATTTCGACTTGTAAAGTTGAAAATGGCCAGAACCGGCCCAATGGCCACAACCGGCCCACTGACCCTACTTACTATAATTTTTTACACCTGTGTCACTATTATTATTAGAAATTTTATAATAAAATATTTAAAAACCCCTAAAGGGCGTGTACAATAAAATAAATAAATACCTGCAACACTGAATCATTGTAGATCTGCACCCTTTACACTCCTTTATCTGAAGGGACACTCCACATGGGAACAGTGTATCAACATTTTGTTTGCCGAAAAATTCTAAAGTGACGTTTGTTTGTTTAGTACAAAAGTCAACATCTTCTTTGCATATGCAGACATAGAATATACTAGGTAAACCCTTAAGAAAATAAGTGAACTTTTCGAAGTTAATAAAGTGTCTATTCGTTATTATTTTAACGGTAGTTGAGTTAAGTAAAAACAAATGAAGTAGTGTTATTTATTTGGCTTTTTCAAACGGTTTTCACCTTCGATCCCTTAGCTGGCATAACAATAAATTGGCTTGATGGCCTCCGTTTTTGAGCGGTTAAGACACGGACTACGTATTCAGAGGTCCCGGGTACGAATCAATATATGTTGAATTTCACATTTAATTTTTTAATCATTATGAAATAATATTTTTGTATTTTTGCGGAACCTTCTAGAAGGGAAAATACCCTCAGTATCGCCCTGATAAAATACCGCTGTTCAAAATCGAAACGTTGCTTGAAATGGTTTTAACCGTTTTTCGTGACCGAATAGCGAGGTATATCCCAACCTTCCTCTTTATCATCTCCTTGCCTTCCCCACTCGTTTCAGCCTCACAGCATACCCCAATTAAGGATGCCATAGTCCCACTGGATCCGAACAGTGGGGATCAGAGCACAGAAGCAAGAGTCCCATCTTGAACAGTAATAACCTTTTTTTAAATTGGGGTTATAGTAAAACAATTTAATTTATAATTACGATTAACTACTACGTGAACATACTCGTATGTGTCGAGTAGCTATAACCACTGGCGGCAGAATTAATAGGCTTGCGTCAAGTATCGCTTCGACGGCTCCAAGCAAAAGTCACGTGGCACTTATTTTGGCACCAGCCTAGTTCACTCCCGTCCACGTCTGTTTTGCGTGATTTTGAATAAGGTAAGCAAATTACAATATATTTATATAAAGGGTCAAATTAAATACTCCAACAAAATATTCGGTTTTTGTAAAAAAGACGACTCTTTTAACTTAGTTGCAGTTTTCTCCTCCTTGTTTTCAATGCCTTAGTATCCGGTGAAAAACCATGTACATAATGTCATATAATATTACCTTGCTCTGTTGATTTTTGTACCTACTTTATTTTTGATTATTTTCACCCTTAGCTTCTAAATTGTTATAGTATAATAGCTAAAATGTTAATTTAAGTGAGTCTGCAAATCGAAAATATTTTATTTTTTGGTTTTAATTCGCATGCATGTAACGTATATGTTATTTTCTAATTATATTAGGTTAGGTTATTTTTTGTAGATTTTCTTGCTCTTTTGATATTTGTACTTTACATTTTATTATATATAACCCTAGTTTATTCTAAATTGTGCATATAAGTGAGTATTTTATGCCGTAGTTTTAATTTGCATATATAAATACTATAATAGGAGATATACTATGTAGTATATGTTTTATTTTACAATTATATTTGGTTAGGTTAGTTAATGCAAAGCACAAATGAGGTGAACCTTCACAAAACTATTGAAATTAACTCTTATTTTTATTTTTATGGAAACTTCTAATGTGAATGAATAAATCATTTGTTGCAGGTGGTACGCAGATAAATGAAACAATTTTAGATTTTTTTTTTTAAACAAAAAATTCCAAAAATTATAATATTAAAAACAATTTTATTACATAATACTTTAAGTCTTATCATCTATTTAACGATAACTTTAAAGTCTTAGGGCCGGTTATGTAACCATCCGTTCGTAACGCTTGATATCATTTTAACTAATATTTGGTCTACCGCCCGATATCGCCGTTTTATAAACGTTCGACAGATTACCGGTCGTTTGACAGCTGTCAGTTGGTGCCTGACAATTGCTTATTTGAAGCCATGTAATATTTTAATTAAAGAAAATATATATAATTTGTATTTGTCAAATGAATTCCCCATCGAGCATTGAACGTGATGTGACGAGCGAATAGCACTTAATTATTTATGGCGAAAATAAGGTTACCAACGGATAACGGACCGTTAACGAAAAACAGTTACTTAACAGAAATTTGGTAGATCACTTATGAATCTGGCCCTTGGTAATATTTGGTCCTGCTACAGCCAATCTAGATAAGTTAATACCATTCTTCAATGGCGTCTTGGATATGCAATTTATATATATTTTATCCTTTCGTCTCAGGAAAACGGTGAAAACAACAGTTTTTATTTTCTTAAATGAAACGGATAAGTTTTTTATACTTCTACATAGAGAACCGTTTTTTTTATATATTGAATGAAATTAATTATTGATCATTCAAAGTTTTCTCATTATAACTGGAAAACTGTTTGTGCAAAGTCCACCAAATACACTCATTCTCTCTCTAACAACATCCAGACTATGCAGAGTATATGTATATATACACCGTATTTCATGTTCATACCGCGAAATCGTTATAGGTTATTCATATAGTTTTTTTTTCTATTAACTCTTTCGTACCATACGCATACTTAAAAAAGGTATATATTTCACAATGTTTTCCTACCCATCTAGAGCGAATAAAATCTGTCAGATTTCATTATTAAATCACTGGAATATCGCGATATTTTTCTATTGGATTTTTTAGCTATGAGTTAGTTTTGACAGCTGTTAAGATAATATTAACAACTCTCAACATTAAATATGAAAACGAAAAGACACAGAAAAATATCAAATCAAACCACGAAACCGAAAAAAAAAACAGAAATTAAAAAGATTTCAGTCGCATCTGGGACTCGAACCCAGGACCTCTACCTATCCGGGGTAACCGCTTAACCAACTTAGCTAATGAGACCAGTCCAATTTACGCCATTTACACCGATATCATACTTCAAGTTAAAGATTTGTTAATATTGTCTTCCATTTTTATAAATCCCATATTATTGGCTGCTATCCTTATGATGGTTGCAAAGTTTCATCCCGAACTCAATTGCAATCGGAATAGAGTCTCGTATATGCCTACCCGATTTTTATTGCATGCGACTGAAATCTTTTTAATTTCTGTTGTTTTTTCGGTTTCGTGATTCATTTGGGATGTGTTAATATTATCTTCTTCAATGATTAAATATTACAATGAGGTTTACAAACTTCAATAAGTTATAAAAAATAAATTGAACATTATATAATTACAATTTCTTCAAAAGATTAGTATTCACTTTGTGGCGTCATTATTAATAAATTAATAAAATTGTTCTATGTTTATCATTTGTCTATACGTGACACTGTTATTTTTTTGTATTCTATATATTCCTGATGAAGAAAGCATCGCTTTCGAAACATATTGATATGTGTATATTAATTAAATGGTGAATACAATTAATTCATAATTAATTTTTAATTCATTCATTACCTAATTAATGACTTTTATATTCGTTAAATACGTCGGATTGACCATCTTATTTCAGTAGACTCTTCGGGGTAGCCAAGAAAAGTTAAGATATTTAGCGATAATTAAAAGACATGGAAATCGATGGAAAAATGTTTTTTTTTAGGTTACATATAGTCGTGTTTGCTAACAATATGGAAGATCTACAGTCCCTCGTAACTAGGATGAACGAAGTGTGTATGAAGAATGAGCTTATGATGAATGTAAGTCTAAAATCATGGTGTTTGAAAGAGAGAGTACGAAAACAGTGTGCAATATAGTGTTGATTGATGAATACTTGGAGCAGGTCGATTAGTTTGTGTATTTGGGAAGTATGTTTACGTGAGATGGAATGACTGACAGGGATATTGAAGGAAAGGAAACAAAAAGTTATCCAAAGAAACGAAGCTAGCAGTTCACAATGGAGTGCTGATACCAACCCTGGTGTATGGCAGTGAGGCATGGAACTGGAAGAGGAAGGATGAAAGTAGACTGAATGCTGTAGAAATGAGATTTCTGAAGCTAGTGTGTGGTAAAACCATGTATGTTCGTGTGAAAAATGTTGAAATTCGTAAAGAATGCAAGACTGATTGATGCAAGAGTAATGAGCAAGTTTAAGAAAGGGAAGCTTAGATGGTTTGGGCATGTAGAGCAAATGGATGAATAAATGAATGTAAGGAGAATATATTACGCGCATGTGAATGGAAGAAGAAGCTGGGGACGCCCGAGAAAGATATGGTACGATCGAGTGAATCAAATTCTTGAGTCGGGCCATGTCAGAAGTCGAAATAACATAAGATAATGTATGAGGCGATGTATGAATGTAAATGAAGCAAGAAGTATATGACAAGATCAAGTTTTTTGGCGGTCCGCCCTCTCTGCCTATTCCTGCGGAGAAACGGTGTGATGGTTAGTTAGTAAGTTAGTTACATATATAGCATATCTGGATTTGCGATTTGCGAAAATTAGTAAATAAAAAAATATATAAAAAATTGTCGCTTGCGGAGTGGCATTAATTTGTTTAATTTACGTTCAACATAAATAAATCATGGATAAATAAAACTTACAAATTGTTATGTCAACACCCTACCTCCGTTGACAATAGCCGGACAAAAAACTCCGCTGGTATAATTCAACTTTTACCCAAAACCCGGAAATTTGCAAAATTGGCAAGCCTCGGCAATAGTAAAGTAATGGGGTTCTTTAACGTGACCTGAATAATTTAAAATCCTACGCATTTCGCCTTGGCACCCACTCAAAAGGATGCGATTATTTTCCCGGTGTTTTAATTCCGAATCTCTCGAAGAATAAACCCCTTTTATAAAGCAGCCGAGATGAAAACTTGAACATCCGAGATTCGGCTTTGTGTAAAACTACTTCAATTAGAAAAATCTCCACATTCAGCAGTCATGCTTTCAGATTTCTACGAATCTTGACACAGAAAGTTGTCTCTCAAGTACCCAGGCAACTCGTAACAAAAACTTATACCCTGAAAGATGTATGATATTTTGCAATGAAACTGCGCAATCCTTTTTTACACCGTCGTTTGAAAATAATCGGAGAATTCGTATGAAATAATATAGCCACTAGCCAGATGATAATGAGGGAGGTGTTTTATTACTACAACCGCAGACCAAAGAAAGGATTAACTGGAAATAAAGCAATTCCTTCTTTCGATTCCAAGTTCCAAGTTGTGAACACGTATAATAAAAAACTGTCATCAGAGCGTCAGATAGTATCGCCCTTGTGAAAGACTACCAGCTTTAGACGTGTTTAGTGACGAGATCAGAATTGCCAGATGGTACTTCCTAACCTACCTCTTCCCCATCTCCCGTCACTCCGCACTTCCTTCAGTTTTACAACGTACCCCAATTGTAGATGCCATTATCTCACTGGCTTCAGGCAAATGGAACTCTAAAGAAGCATTCGCTAAATAAAAACTCGCGTTTCTATTATTTTGTAAGTATTTATTGTATAGGAAAATCAAATAAATAAGAATGACTTATACCTATCTGAATTTATACCCATCTACGTGTACGTAATATCGTCATCCTCGATGAAAAACTCACCAACTATAAAAGCTTAGTTTTTGACATATGGGCTTTTTTTTAATTTAATTTCAAGTAGCCATAATTAGTAAACGAAGTCACATACTGGTAAATCTTTTAAGAGATTCTTTATTACGTAGTGATGTACTTTTTTTTACAATAACTCCATACAGGAGGTAGTGAGGAAAGAGCCGTAGAAGCGATCCGTTCTCTTATGACAAATGTCAACCATGTGCAAATGTTGGGCGCGCGTTTGACCCGCGTTTTGTTCCCGACTGTGTTCCAGTTACGAAGGGATCAATGACGCTAGTTCCTCGGGGCTTCTTTCATTAAAATAACGGTAAAACAAGGCCAGCATTCCCACTTGACGTCTGTGCTCCAAAACGCAATATATACTTACAACTTGTGCAAACTTACAACACCCAGACAGAAAAAACCATGGATATTTTTAGCACCAGACATGAAAATTGAATTATCCATCGTGTCTAACGTCGTTTATTTAATCTCTCAGCAACGGTTGTTTATTGTAAAATGAACAAATGTGCTTCAAGGTAAGACTGGAGTTTCAATTAAGCCTCACCAAGGGCACGTTGGATGACTTAAAAGGTGCAATTTATTAGAAGATAGGGAAGAGGTAGTGTTTGTTTAGTGAAAATAACCTTCGCCCAGAAGAACTCTCGGAACAATTATAATGTGAACGATCATGAAAAGTGATGGAAAACTTATATTGGTTATATTAACTCCGCAAGATTAATCTAAGGCAGCAAAACTGAAAAATACATTATGAGAGAGACACTAAAAATATTTAAATCAATAAAAGCAACAGAAATAAGTCTACGCTTCGGTGAGACAATGAAATTATCGTTGAAGAAAGATTTCCTATTTAAGATAAAATGGTAATCAAAAACACTTCTAGTATCACCATACAGCTGCTGGCACCATGGGAATCCTGGAACCACATGTAAATGAATGCCCAAAAATCCATTATTAGAGTCATTTTACGTAAACCCGGTTCTGTAGTGATTTATTTATTTATTTATGTGTTCCGCATAACATGCGCCATTACATCAAGGTATGAAAGTTTAAAACAACAATAACGAAGAAACAAAAAATATGAGTTTAATCAACATAAAAGAAACAATGAAAATGTATAAAAATGAATACAGTACCTATTAAAAATGGTAAAATATAAAGTGTAAATAGGGTAAAGTATAAAAACGTATAGAGCATAAAAATTAGAACAAATTATAATAAAAAAATTGTAAAAAAATCATAAAATATGAAGTACGACAACTTGTAAAAATATAAAGTATAAAATTTTGTAAAAATATCAAGTATAAAATTTCGTAAAAATATAAAGTATAAAATTTTGTAAAAATGTAAAGTATTAAATTTTGTTAAAATATAAAGTATAAAATTTTGTAAAAATATAGGTTAAAAAAAAAATGTAAATACAAGTGTGCATAGAATACCTAGAGCTATTGATTTAGGCTAATCTATCGATACTTCATATTGCAGACAAACTTTGTATCATGCCTTTTTTATATGATAATAGACCACCGGCGACATCGATATTAAAAAAAATCATTGCCTAATCGATGGAAGCGATATATTATTGAACTTCGTTCAGCGGTAGTGTCGGTATTGTTACAACGATAAGGTGATTTGAGTCTGGTTGATCTACTAAGTATGTGATAATTCATTAATATTTTAAGAAGTACCTCGATTCGAATGTAAAAAAAAAAAGATTTTTTATTTGAATGATTATTATGAGAACCAAAAGATTAGATTTAAAAAAAATTATTGATTTTTAAGTACAAAAGAATTTATAAGGTTTTCTACTGTCAAACTAAGCACATGCCCATATTACAGCGGTCGAATCATATATACACATACACATATTGTTACGTAACCTCAGTAGATTCCTAAATGGGGTACTTGCCTCTTGTAAAAGGACACCAGTGCCAGAAGCGGCCGCAATCAAGACCTCGCATAAAGAAACATCCACGCTCTGCTCAACAACACCATTCATTCCCCGCCCGGAACCCGCCTCGGCAGCACACTCACTCGCCTGCACTGAAGATGGCCTCCCGACCCGTCGCACTACGTCTCGGAGAAGCACGCAAGCCGCCATCTCGGAGGGCTGATATTTGCCTCCACGGAAACCCCATTGCCACAACAACCTAAACCGTGAGCTGTCTTTACATTTTCCCCTCTGTTGGTGTTGTAATTTATTCAAGTCCCAGTTTACATGCCCGTTTTAGAGAATATCAGAGAGAATTTGCCCGTAACATTCTTTTGAGGTTAGGTTAGCCTACTGTTCACCATAACTACATTCACCATGTCTGTACCTTCCCCTGAATTAAACCACTGAGTCTGAAAGCATACGGTAGTTTCATTTGACAAAGTATTCGAGTCTGGTTCCCAATTATAAGACTGCCTGTCGGCCTACGACCCTGCATAAGAGCTCCTTGGCCTGCCGAAACTGAGCTAGTCAAAGGTCCAGAGCCGAGCTCCCTGGAGGGACACCCCTCACCGGGTAAGTCTGTCCAAATGCTCTGTCTCCCGTAACTGCACTTTCCCAACCTTCCTCCTCTCCTTCTCCCGCGTTCCTACATCCAGCCAAATCCATTATCATTACAATATATAAACATACATAATACATATATATTAAAATAACAGAGCAATAAATCTATTAACGCTAAATACCAAAACAACTTATTATATACCTCATGGCTTGACGAAAAATACCATAAATATCAGCATGGCTATTAAAGTTCATAACTGAAATTGCCTACTGGGACACACAAGTTGCGATTCAAATTGTATTGATTTATGGAGTTAATCAAATATGAAGTATCTAGGAATCACAATAGATAGTAATGTTAAATGGAAATCTCAAGTAAATTCAACTTTTTTTTTTTTACAGTAACTCCACACAGGAGACCAAGGAGGAAATAATTTCCCTCAAGGCCTATATCATCTTTGGGGATGCTGTGTGGAGGATCTTTTAGAGGATAGGAAGGAGTGAACTTGGGTCTTGAAGAGACCCATGTTATAGGATGGAGGAAACACAGGCCGGCAGATCATTCCACAGCCGAGATGTTGAACACAAGAATGAACCGTAGAAGCGACCCGTTCTCATGTGACAAATGTCAACCGTGTGCAAATGTTGGGCGCGTTTGGCGTGTTTCCCGACTATGCACCGGTGCCGAAGGGATCAATGACGCTAGTTCCTCGGAGCATCTTCCATTAAAATACCGGTAGAACAAGGACAGCATTCCCACCCGACGTCTGTGCTCCAAAGATTGCAACCCATTTGTTAAGATAGGCGAATCTATCAAACGGACCGCCCGTTTCTGCACAGAGTCAAGGTTTTTTTCAGATATTTTGGGACTCCCGACCAGAGGTGGCTGCCAAATTCTACAATGGGGCGCACTAATAGACAGAATGATAAAATTAATTTTCTTATTCTTAAGACTCAGAAATAATGTGTCACAGAAATAATTATAAGATATTTACTTTGCATTAGTTCATTCAGAGTTATAATACCTGATCGTTGGCGAGGGGGGTCCTTATAAATATTCATTATTACTGCTTTAAAAATACAATGGATAGTAATAAAAATTATACTAAAAAACTATATGACTTCCCAACAAACTGCATATTAAGACTCTTTTCAGTCCCACCGCTATCAAAAACATATAACAATACAGTATTACTACGAACACATAAAGATTAAAATCGTATTTTCCAGAGTATATTTAGGGCCGTAAAATAGATCGCTTGGGTGAACATTATTTAGCCTAAGTACTAGCAATGGTTCGTGACCCCTATTATTAAAATCTGAAGTCATGATACCAGCTCAATACCTTCGTCCGACTCAAAAGTACTGCTCAATTGAACGACGACTCATTTAAGTACCGGCACATATTAAGAGCCGACTCCCAGTTCATACGACTCCCAACTCCTACGGCTCTTATCTTCCAGGTGCAGGTAAAAAACGTCCAGCCAGATGCCAGACTGTTAGGCGCCGTTCACGTACTGTACAGTGCCTACATATGTATAAATGCGTTAATTATTCTTATCTCTACACAAGAATGTGTGTAGCCCTGAAAACAAATGCTTCAAGATGTACCATGGCGCAGCCACGCAAAACTATAATTATCGCCCTAATTTATTATTAGTAGTAACCACGCAAACGATTCATTTCACTAAAAGTAGTCCCTTACTGCTTTGATAAAGAAATTTTTCCACAGAAAAAAATATTTGTTAGTCGCTGCGCTGCGCACGTATTCACTAGGCTGTGCTCGCTCGGCGAACGATTAATCGGGACCGGTCAAGACTGACGCACCGGTAATATCATCTTTATCCCTGTCACACCTTTAACGGGTTCAATATTGCAATTATTCGTTATGACAGCCCTATCCGTCTTGCCCTTGCCCCCTAGTAATTATCCAGTTTTTGAATTTGTTTCGATTATGGAGAGTTCTTACCAAGGTATACACAACATTTTGGGAAAGATATTTTTTACTGATAAATGTTTGGCTACTGTTTTTTGGTTTTTCTTTTTTAAAGGTATTTATTTCGTTTTACATAGAATCTTGTTATTTGTTCTTTTAATATTAAAATTTTGTCCATTGCTTTTCATGCGATTACCGCAGTGTGCAAAGCCGCGGGCTGAAAAGTTTAGCGTGTACATATGTATAAAAATTGCTGCTTCAAATAAATAAATTAAGTACTCCGAAATTTCGTATTAGTTATAATTTGAGCTCACAACAAATAGAGTCAAGATGTTGGACCAACGCAACGGCAGAAAGCTTTGCAATATTCATGGTGACAACTCCGGGCCATGTTTGTTTGTGACCTCAACCTAGCCATAATGCAAATATTATTCGGAATTAATATTCATGAACTCGACTCTATGGCAGGGCTTCAACATCCTTATCTGTTTTATTCTGAAAGTTTTCTTTCTTTATTCCTCCCTTAAAATGACGATAAAAACATCAATATTGAATGACTGCACGCTGAAACGTGTTGACTTTGCGTTTGATAGAATTTTGTTTTTTGTACGAAGCACTGAACAGATGATCCCTAGAAATATTGTCTAGACTTGAATAAAAACAAATATCGCTAATTTGCATAAGACCTTTCGACTACTAGGCCCCAGATAGGACAATGATATCGATTAAGAGGAACGGCTGCGCGGCCTGTTTTTCGTAGCACGTACATTATTATTTAAATACAAAAATAAATAAAATACTTCTCATACATACTAGATATTTACGAACATTTTAATTGAAAAAAAAAAGCATTCAGTTGGATGGGTGTTTTGGTCCCGAATCCAAAATTAAGTAATGCATGAAACAGGCAGCACAGTCGTTCCTCTTAACAATCAAAAAGTGTTTTCGATATTCGAAAAAATTTTTATCATTTTCACCAGAAATATGAATAAATTGAACTTACTTCGGACAAACGGACAGTTCCACAACACACTTCTATCGATTTATCTCTTCAGTGGGGTACAGTGGCGGTTCGTGTCCTATCTCATTTGGGAGTTCCAAAAATTCCCTCTTTTATGTAAAAAAAATATATGTTGGTCTTTTCCATGTTACATATATGTTTCCCTAGATATAGAGAAATCTGCACCAGAGATTGGCGACCTAACAACACGATAATTCGGCGATTCATTAAAATGTCGTACCATAATGTCGTAGGTTACAAAAAACAGTTTTATATACAAAATCACAATTTACCCAAAGAAACTATTAATTTTCTGAATAAAAGTAACATCTTCAGTAATTAACAAAATTTAATAACAACTTTAAACATGATAATCACAGAAAAAATCTATTGATTCGTGCAAAATATATATATATATATATTCTGTTAATAAATAGTCGCTGCGCACTCGCACAGTTAGTAAATACCCGTAGTTTGCACGCTCACACGGTTTGTTTTGTATCAACTACTTAGGACAGAAAGTACCATAGTCACTGAATTCATAACGCACACATAGGATTCATTACAGACTCGCTCTCCAACACTATTTTCCATGTGGGTGGATTTTTTAGCACGGAATTTGAATTGCGCGCTTTTTAAAGTGTGGTGAAATTATGATACAGGTGTATCTTATTTTTTTATAGTTTTATGGGAGTTCACTGCACAAACCTACTTTAGAGAAAATCACCACTGCTCTTCAATAAATAGTACGTAGATAAACAAATAGTTACGAAAAATATTATTTTCCGTTTCATAAATATGTTTTAGAAGCACTATGAAAATAAGCTTTACTTTACATCTCCCCCCCCCCCCACCCATTGTTATACACCTTCACCACAATTTTCAATACCTAATTTTAAGTCTTCTAATAATGTAAAGTTAGTATATATTTTACCCTGAAGAAGGAATGGGGTGGTACCGAAACAAGTTGGAAAAATACTGAAAATATCGTGGTGTTATTCAAAGTAACTTTATTTATTATTTATATTATTTTGGTTCATATCTTAACGTTTTTAGTGAAATACAACACGGTTAAACGACGGTTAAATTTCCCGTATCCATACATTCTCAATTAATTTTTTCCTTCCGGCAATAAAACTTTTTAAAGTACGATTAAGGTAAAAATACAACAAACCATTAAAACTTCTAACTCCATTAAAGATTAGAGTACGAACAAATAACATTAAAATGATAAAAAGGATCAGGAACAAAGAATTTGCTTCGGTTGGCGCTTCAACAATGAAATTACTTCCAAGTAAACAATTTTATTCTGAGAGAGAAATTAAAATAAACGTTTCCTTGAAATTTCATAAAGACGACATTAAATTATAAATAAACTAGGAGACGAAGCAACTAAAAAATAATTAAAGTGCGAAACTGTGTTAAAAGTATGAAGTTGTTTTGCATAAAGAGAAACTTCGAATCTCTTCCATTATCTCATTATGAGTCTCGGAAGGTTTTCAGCATGCGAGTTTTCTAGAAATTGAGCTTGCGATATTTCAGCATGCGTTTATTCAATTCAAATTAATTGTATAATTTCTTCAAACGATTGGTATTCACTTTGCGGCTTCATTCTCAATAAATGATTTAAAAAATATACGTTGTTTTCACCACTTTATAAATATACATGGATATCTATATGTTTTGAAAGCGATGCTTTCATCATCAGTATTCATATATTCCTGATTATGAAAGCATCCCTTTCAAAATATTCATTTCAGGATATTTATGAAGTGTTGAAAACAAATAATATTTTTTCAATTTTTAATTATTAATTATTTTTATTGAGATTTAAAAACCTCATTATAATATTTAATCATTGAAGAAAATAATATTAACAAACCTAAATGAAAGATGAAATCGGACAAAGGGACAGAAACTAAAAATATTTCAGTCGTATCTGGGACTCGAACCCAGGTCCTCTGCCTATCCGGGGCAACGCTCAACCGACTTAGCTAATGATGAAGATGACACAAATTGAACTTGTCTCATTAGCTAAGTCGATTGAGCGTTGCCCCGGATAGGCAGAGGACCTGGGTTCGAGTCCCAGATGCGACTGAAATATTTTTAGTTTCTGTCCTTTTGTCCGATTTCATCTTTCATTTAGGTTTGTTAATATTATTTTCTTCAATGATTAAATATTTTTTCAATTTATTTTTTAATTCATTTACAAATTAATTGCGTTTATAAATATTTCTACGTTTCTGCGTCATTAGGCAGTGTTTTCCTGAAAATTTGTTGAATTGGGTTACCTACATAAATGCGTGTTTCAATTCGCACTACAATTATTCTTTTTGTATCCAAGAAACAGTTTCAAAGATAAAACGTAAACATTTAAATGTATCGTCTAATTTCACGATATTCCAGCCGTTGTATCGGGTGAAAATAAAAGCGATATTTATTTCACCAACATAGTAGTAGGCAGAGAGGACGGACCACACTTCTTGCTTCATTCGCATTCATACATCATTTCATACATTCTCTTCTGTTATTCTGACTTCTGACTTAGCCCGACTCAAGTATTTGATACGCTTGATCGTTCTATGTCTTCCTAGGGCGTCCCTGACTTCTTCTTCCATTCACATTCGCGTTATATATTCTCCTTGCACTCCTTTCTTCGTTCATTCGCTCTACATGCCCAAACAATCTGAGCGTCCCTTTCTTGATCTTGGTCATGCTTCCATCAACCTTGCAATCTTTGCAAATCTCAACATTTTTCAGACGATCACACATAATTTAACCACATATTCACAAATGACAACTTAGATAATTAAAATATTACATTCTGCGAACCAGAATTAATAAAAAAAACAATTATAATATTACTTCAAGTGTTTCAATAAATTCAAAATTTGATGGTCAAATTACCAATATTTCAGCAAAACGTCAACGTAAAGACTACAATTTACCTAATTTAACCACCAATAACTAACCATTAACCATTTTTACCACTTTATTTCCCTTGTAAATACTTTAAATGCGGCAACACATTCATAACAACCTGTTGTGTTTGACTGTTCACAACTTTATTTAAAAAATAATTAATTTTCCTAAAGCGCAATGACATTTGTAATTCAGTGTTACAAGTTTAGAAAAAGGTCAAACGATCTCGGGCAGGTACTAAGTATGGTACACAGTAATGTTTATAACGATCATATTATTTTCACGGAATATTTATTAACGAAAAAGTGTGAGATTAATGTTAAATTTCTACCTCATCGTGTTCAATTTTTTTAACCACCGTGTGCGTTTAATGGTTAAATTTATTTTTCTTTTTTCTACCACTAGCAATACTATAAAAGTTCTTCGATTCAAAGGATACATGTGTTCGCAAACTTTCCATGGGAACTTAATTAAAAAATTTCGACCGAAAAAATCTTCTGTCTTTTCCGTTTTCATTCAATATGTGTGAAAAGGAAGATTTTTTGTAAAGCACTTTAGAACATTCGTCGGTGACGTAGAACGACTATAAATGGATCCCCTATGCACAGGCGTCGCTGGCTCAATCTTCTTCAAACTAAAATATCCGTGCTTTTCTTAGCTAGAGTTCACAATACTTTTATATGAATTTAATGGCTTCTTTGGAATACCGTTCACACAAAATTATTTATGTTAGTACCCAACGTAGCCAACAGGACCAACGACCATACAGTTCCACGTGTTTCATGTTTGTTTTCGTTCAACAAACAAATTTCAAGGGACGAGTGTTGCCAATTTCTCCATGCAAATTTTCTTGTTAAATATTCACGTCTGAGGAGCATACTGATAGGTCAACCCTGCATTCATTAATAACTAATTATTCTGAGTGACTTAAAAAAGTTTCAGAAGCCACCCGAGCTTTTTTTCTACTGGAAGAGACTCAAAGAGAACTCCCTTGGATAAATTTAGAATTTTTATATGAAATTTTAAAATCTCTAAGAGGTATTTTTAACGTAATTAAGACAGGCTTCCCATGCGAACCGTTTTACATATTTTAATTTTGTAAACGAAATGAACTAAATGGTTTTCTCCATAGTCCTATTAAAAGATTAAATTAAGAAGCTATCAGTGTTTAACGCAGGCCGATGAAACTTTAAATGCTCATTATTTTGTGAAATAAGACATCAATTCGGGTAAAGCTTGGTTTTAATTTCCAACTATAAATAAAATGCTTGGCGCTAATTAAGAAAAATAAGCACTGTGCAGAAAGACAGCTCTATGAAATGTTTTTCTTGAGAGCCAGCTGTTAAAAATGGCCCTAAACATCGCTGTTCATGTCACTAACTGAAGCAATACATCAAATGATTTATCTGCACATTTCACACAGTAGTTAGGAAAATGTAAACCGTTTCAAAATACAAAAATCTTCAAAGTTTAATGCTTAAATTCCATGAAATACGTCCCAAAATGTCTGAAAATGGGTGCAGTTTGAAAACCGATGAATTTTACCTTGAACGTCTTACCTAAAGTTCAAGTACGTAGTTCATATAGAATTTAAGAGATTATAGTTTATGATTATTGTTTAAGAAATTTTATACATTAATTAATTTACCCATATATAATTTAAATATGAATCATTCGTAGTGTTTCTTGAGTTAGCAAGTGCGTATTTTTGGGTGGTGATTGTTAAAGTACTGTTTATATTTTATGAGGTGGTTGATAGTCAGATGGGTAGAACGATCGACTAGCAGTCAGACAGACAAAGATATCCACATATTTAGCATAAACGAAACTGCGTTTAAACATAAAGCTTTGTTGCTACTTGTATAATACCAGTATGTGTTGTATGCAATTTACTGAGATCGTGTATGTCTACCTTCTTTCTTTTAATTTTTATTATTTTTTATATATAATTATTTTGGATGTTGTACATGGATGTTGTGTCTTTAAAAATGCCTTAAAATGTAAATTTTGTAAACAAAGAAATGATTTGAAAAGATCGATAGTCACAGCGAGTAACCGACTTTCTCCCTTATCAACAAAAGTAATAATGTTATTTAATAATTTTTAATAATAAATTTTTTTTTTTTTTTTATTTAAACATATTACATATGTAGAGGAATTATGATATTATTCCTATCTTATTTTATTACGTATACAACAAACTTCGACTACCATAATACGGGCATGTGCCTAGTTTGGTAGTTGTAAAGATTAAAAATGTAAACTCTGTACCAAACTTATAAGATGAATAAATAATAAATAAAAAAATACAAAAAAACCCTGAAATGGTCTTTACAAAATGATTGCAAGGATTTTATATTGCGTACATTTGAAAATATTTTTAATATTATAATTTTGGGAAAACTTTTAGTTTCGCCTTAGTGAGTGACCACTTTCCAGAATTGAAATGAAATTACCGGATATGGCTTTTCCAGTGGAGTATACACCGATGAAGGACAGGCTTGAAAGGCTACGTGAAAAACTTAACTGAAAAATTATAAATCAAAAACTCTCAAACTCCTTGCATGGAACAGCACGGTTTTTTTGGTTGGAATGTCAAGGTCAACGAAGCCATATTTCTCAATGGAATTAAATCATAGGCTATGGAGTTTTGAAATATCAATATTAATAAAGCTAAGACTAGGCGCCATATTATTTGTTATATTTTGAAACGAAATTTTTGAAAATATCAAAATAGGCCATTAAAAAAATGGTGATAAATCTACCAAGAAAGAATTGAAAGGTCCAAATCTTTGAAGACAGTGATATCTGTAAAGTGTAGAGGAATATGGAAATTACTAATTATCACAGGGTTCATCTAGGGGGAAAGGTAAAGAGGATGAACCGCCAGACAACTACGTCGAGGCCAGTGATCCCCGACGTGGGCAATATCGCCCTCCCTGGGGGCGATTCAAGCGGTGGTTGTCTTTGATGCAAATGTGGCGGTGAAAGGCTGAAGTGGGGACGAAAAAAAAATTAAGTTCTAATTAGTCGTATAGTACATTTAACAATTTTTTGTTATTTTCTCTGCGATGTTCACCTGACTAAGGTTAATCTGGCCTGTTGTAAGGTGAATAAGGGTCTATTCATGTCTGCCAGTACCGCGCAGAGCAAAACAGTACAGTGCAGGCACAGCGCAGACGCGAGTACGGCTGAACTCTCAACTGAACGTTAGCGTCCACCACAATATATTTGAGGATTTTATAATCCAATTCCCATATTTATAACCTAAATCCCGTGATCAATTCAATCAATTTTTTTTCAATCAGTTTTTCGTGTTCTAACGACGCTAACTGACGAAGATGGCGGTGCTAACGGTATGTGTTCATACCAGCACGTCAAAATATTCTATCGGACAATCTCGGCTGGTGCTGGCCCGTGCATGCGCGGATACGTTACGCTTAGGTAAGTTATAATATTATTGTGCTCATAGGTAATTTAGGCAACTAATGTTGTCGTGCCTGCACTGTACTGTTCGGCACTGCGCGGTGCCGGTAGATGTGAATAGACCTTAATATTGTATTATATAAACACAGCTACATATATTTCTCAATAGCAAAAAGCTATAATTTTAGAAAATATGTGTGCTGAAAATATCGTGTCGAGGTACAGAGTCGATATAACATAATATCAGTAAATCATAAAATAATTTATAAATATGCGTGTATAAAAAATAATTGACTTATTTATAAAAACATGCCTGGATTAAACGTAATTTCATAATATTGCAACTCCTCCTACTTCCCTCTGTATAAGCCGAAAATTTGGCTTGTGGGATGATGGATAATTTAACTAAGCCCAGGTGGGATCGCGACGCTTTGAACAACTACACTACTAAGCGGTTGATATTGCAAAAATGTGGTGAGCTTCCCTTTGCAAACAATGTAATTTTCATTGATATTTTACTTTGAACAGATCATTTTTTGCCTCCGGCGCTTTTCTGGTCGTTTCTGTTATCCTATGCAAAATCAAGTAGCAATGTTGCTTTAAATATAAAAATCAAAAAGGAGTTCTCCAAATCAATCACACTATCTGGCAAGCGTAATGGATAATATTAAGAAAGGAACGCTTACGGATGAACGATAATATGGAGAATAAGTATAGAAATAAAAATATGTACGGAAAAGTCACCTTATAAAAATAAACACAAACACGTCTATCTAATTTGTTTTTTTATCATTCGGTACATTAAAAATATCATGTCTAAAATATCGGTTTGTTTGCTTGTTTGAGGGCCGCTTTTTTGTGTTTGATGACAAGATCTTAACAGCCAAGTTCCCAAGCTTTCCTTTCACCTTACCCTTCATTTCACGACACTCCCGATCAGGGTAAAATAGTTCCATGGATGATTTCAATGTACTGAAAATTCATTCTGAAAGAATAAACCTTAAATCCTCTCTGTTTATACAAATGGGGTTTGTTTCCCGCAATCATTGTCCCATTCAATCCATTGAAAATACGCTTAATTCGATAATGTTCTTCTCTGCCGGATGTGGGTCCCAGCTTAGTGATGATTCGAACCCAGCCCTTGTCTTCCATAAATGCCCAAATTCGAAACACTAATATTTAAATAGGGTCCCTTGAGTCCGCAACTTTTAGTCTTAAGCTGCGTATACATTTGCGAGCCGAACTGTTCGCGAGCCGCTCGTTAAACGTTCGTTGAAATTATTTAGAACGTAATTCTAGCAAAACCTTTAGCGATTCGTGCAAAAGGAACGAAACAAGCGAGAACCACCTACTCACTCACATAAATTTCGGTTCTTCCCGACAAAATAAATATAAATTGTATTATATAGTGTATTAACTGCCCTACCCATACGAACGTACGTGATCCGACTGCTATATTATCGCCCGAACGCAACAAGCCGTATCCCGTACGTTCAGGTACAAAAAAGCTATACCCGAAACTCACAAAACATTCAACATCAAGTTTGTTCCTGCGTCATCTCGTTTAGTATTTCGAGGTCAGCCGAAGCTAACGGATGTGTTCGGGTATTTTCGTCCCTCCCATATAAGTTACGTCACTAGTCACATGTACTCTTATTGCGAAATCTAACAAAAAAAGTTACCGCTCAAACATCAACTTAACCCTTACTGTCAAATACATACTGATTTATTATGTTTTCAGGTGAACTGAAAAAAAATGTCGCCGGAGAACAAAATTTACTGAACATTTTTTACTCCAAATAAGGTCAGGAATCACTGGTTAAAGCAAATCAGGTACATCCCTTAACACTCTGTATATAACAAAGTTGAATAATTGAGTATTGTATTTGCACCTAATCTCAAATTTGAAGCAGATTCCCATATACGACGTTAGACGTAAGTGAATGTTCTAAGATAATAATTACAAAAAATATGTACATACAACTTAAACACGAAAATAAAACGTTTTCCAGACAAGAGTTTAAAATTTTCTAACATTGTTATTGTTCATATTTTATAACTTACCTTTTCCTTTATTCTTTCTGCCCTATTTATTTTTCTGTTAGAAGACAGGAAACTTTTCAATTTCTTTTTTCGTTAGTTCGCAAATATATACATCTCAGCACCAATTTCTCTCCAGGAATCTCCTTTTTCATTTTTTTTTAAATTCCTGTGACCACTACATAATTAATTTTTAAAAACAACTAAATTGTGGAATAAAATCAATATTATGAAATAAAATAGACGATGAGCCTGGAGGTTCGCGAGTAGTAATAAATACAGCCACAGGCGAGGCCCGCCGTCCCCATGCGAACCGCGAACGCGAGGCGGTTTGCAACGAGAAGCTCGCGAACGGCCAGGCTCGCAGGTGTATACGCAGCTTTAGATTATAGAAATTCGAGAAACAGTTTTATGAATATCACCAAATATTGTTATTTTTTTTTGCATTTTTGATAAGTTTTATTAATTTTTTTTTTTATTCGAATAACCCACAAAAGTTCCAACTGCTCCACGACTGTTTGGAACCAATATGATTACAGCATCTCCAAGAAAGCGGGGAATGAAAATAGATGGAGAAGAGGAAGATGACTGAAGATGAAAAGTACCTGACTATTCAGAACTGGTCACCAGGCACGATTTCAACCAACGTTTCAATACTGAATGGCGGTCTTTCACAGAGGTGACACATTTTATTACATAAACATTTGTTATTGGTGCTGAGGTATTGCCCGTTTCACTAGGTGTGAGACGCCTGTGCTGAGATGTCAATTGACGAGAGTGGTTTTTAAGTTTATTAAGGTTATTATTATTTCTATTTATTTTTACAAATAACAAACATTCCCGGATTACGAATAACCTGACAATATTTGATAATCTTTTACTATCATAATATTAATATTACTTAATATAATATAAGGTGACAATGACAAATATATTACAATTCAGAAATTTGAAAAAAAAAACAATATAAAGACAGAAGAATTTGAAAGCAGTTGAATTTCAGAAAAACAAAAAGATTATATGTAAATGATAGAAATTCAAACAATTAAAATTTAAGCAGAATACGCATACATAAATATATACATAAGTACACATTATGTTTTTGACAACTTGAAAGGTTAGTCATGTTTTGTTTATTCTTCGATTTTTTACTAAAAAAAAATTTGTAAAAAATCAAAAAACATCGATTTTCTGGATTTTTTGAAGAAATGCTTATAAGGACATAGAAAACAAAGCAAATCTAAAATTTCACTTTAATCGGACTAATGATGCCCAAGAAAACGGCTATCAAGTTCAGACCAAAACTAGGAAATTCCTCCATAGGACAATTATTAACAATTTTTTTCTAAAAAGAATAAATTTTTTTTTGAGGAAATACTGATGAGGACACAGAAAATAAAGCAAATCTAAAATGTCACTTCAATCGGACTGATGATGCCTCAGAAAACAAACCTAAATAAAAAAATCTAAGAACACCCAAAAACGTGACCAACTTTTCCAGTTGTCAAAAACAAACCACTGATCCAAAATGGCTAATAATGCTAACATATGATAAACATATGTGTACCAACATAACAAAAAAAATGATAATCGAATGTACACAGGCCGCGAAAATTCAAAATTCACCTTTTCTTTTGAACACGCCTCGTACATGTACACATTTTTTTCTTATTTTATTTATATGAAATCGCACATGTTTATTTCGACGAGATCGATCCCTACACACCCCATTTAAACAAATTGTTATTTAAATTTTTATTTTATATTTCTTAATTTATTTTGTACTTTTTTATTTTGATTTCTTAGTTTAAATCATTGAATTCGTTTATATATATATATCCACTCGGGTAGTATATATATATATATATATACTACCCGAGTGGACACCTGTAAATGGTCAATATATGGGTGATATTGGTCTCTCAAATAAGCACGAAAAAAATGTTATCATTTTCGTTCTGGGTCCCTTTACGCATAAGAGATTTTTAATCGATATAGCTGAAACCAAAAACTATAGAGCGCCATTAAGAAGTTTTGCGAAGGAAATAAAATAAAATAGTACCTCCATAAAGGGGCATAAAGTTCCTCTTAATTCCCCTTTATACAATTCGCATCCATCAAAACTTCAATAAAGTATGCTTATTTCATTTGATGGCTCTGCGGTAGTTACCGACCACTCTAGTTAGAGACCATCACCACTTCGTGAATTGTCTTTAGTATTGACGAATCCTTGAGTGGTTTGAAACTAAATAATGAACCAATTTCTTTTGTGTTTAATTCGTAGAACTCCTTAAATTAAAAAAAAAATTATGTAAATCAAATTTAATAATGCTATATTTAAGTTCTGCAAGTATTTAATTTTGTTTTATTATTATTACAGCTGTTTCGGCGTTCAATGGCATTTTCAAACTGTGGTTAGGCCACGTTGAGACGACACGATTCTATTTCCCCCCAGCCAATTTCAATTTTCATGGTGCCTAAAATGATTTATTTCCGGTGAAACCGCATTCCTGCGACAATAGTTGTGACAATAAATTATTTATTCTGTGATGCACCTAAAAATAAAGTACAATACTTGCAGAACTTAATAATAGCATTAGGAAATTCGATTAACATTCAACTAAAAAATCAATCAATACATCCTGAAGTATTTGGACATTGGAAGACAGTCGCCGTTTACGTTTACGTTTCTACCAACAGTAGCTCGTAGCAAATTTTATGCGAACATCCCCAGCTAATAATAGCTAATTTTATGCGAACATCCCCAATGAGCTGGTTTCTTATATTTGCGCAATATGTATTATATTAAAAATATATAGATAGATACCTGAACGATATTTTTATGTTGCAACAATTATAAGAGCATCGCATAAGAGCTATTGTTTAATTATTAATTTCTTATATATATTATCTCTGTACTTATCTATAATCTAAAAACTTGTTCCTCTTTTTTCTTTCTATGTATCTTATACTATGTTATGTATTATGCAATTTCATACATTTTTACGTCATCCGAAATATAAAAACAATTTTTTTTTTCGCAATGTCATGCACTCATATTATATATTATGCACTTGTGTATTGTGTATCATGTAGATCAGGATTTTACGAATTTTATTTAAAAAAAAAAATAGTATCTACAAATTAAAAACCTTCCCTTTATAACTTCTCTGTGTCATGCACTTATACATCATTATACATACACATGTATTATAAATATGTTACACTTATATACCAACTATACATCATGTTATTTTTTTGTAAACTTATTTTCTTCTTTCTGTACACATAGTCATTTTAATGTTAAAATATGTAAAAGCCCTTTGGGGCGTTAATAAATAAATAAAAATAAATAATGATAATAATGAATTCTTTATTACAGAATTTGTGCAGGTTCCACACAACCCAGAGAGCATATACGTACATACAAATAAACGTAAAGAACATGAAAGAACAATGCAAAGGCATCAGGTGAGAATGCTCTCCTTGTTCTACTGGTATGTCAATGGAAGATGCACCGGTGCAGAGTCGGGAAAAGCCAATCGAGGGCCAAATATTTGTACATGATTGAAATTTGTCACATAAGAACGGGTCGTTTCTACGACTCATTCTCGAGTTTAACAGCCCGGCTGTGGAACAATTTGCCGGTCTCTTTTCCTCTCCCCCACAACATGGGTCTCTTCAAGACCATGCTCACTCCTTCCTCTCCTCAAAAATAATGTTTTATTTTTTAATATGAGTACAGAAGTAAACAAGTAAATAAAAAAATAAAAAAAACACAATATATTTGTCAGGGTTCCGCGATATGAACCGGCACACTTTTTGAAAGTGATATAAAGTCATTAAAAGTACGAAAAAAATCTCACCTCACCTAATTTATTAATAAAAAATAAAATAAAATATTGGATAACGTTAGCAGGCTAGTTTTATTTTCGAGCGTTTAATGACTTTATATCAACTTGTGCCGATTCATACTTGTATTGATTTATCCGGTCACAGTTTGTCAGTATACCGAATTTTTTAATATTATTGTATATAGTGTACTGATTCTTTTTGTACTTGGTATGATTTTGATATGGTTTTCCTTTCGAGATACGAAAGATCTATCAATCACAATTTGTTTACCTTGCCATCCCAAAAAATTAATTACCTAATAATTAAAAATAACAAGGAAATTGCCAGTGATACGATTTACTTTGCTACATAATCGCGACCTATGGAGCCAAGGAATTAAACACTTAACCACTGAGGTCGTCGGCTGAGGGTATCAGAAATAAAGGTAATATATGCCTAAGCATTATGTTCACCATAAAGATAGCAATCCATCGTACCAAAAATGACCGCAATTTCGTCTCAAACAAAGTGGCCGTTATGGCGCAATTTCCTTTTACTTTCGATCAAATTTGGTCTGACTATTTTCTCAAAGTAAACCATTCAAAGGTGAAGGAGCCTGATCTATAAAATAAGATAAAGGTATTCAGCTTTAGTAGGTACAGGGTGCTCGGAAAATATTTGTTAATTTTGCTAAAATATGATAAATCCTTAAAATTGGTAAAAGTCAAAAAAGATACAAATGTGTCAAAAGAAACAAAAACGTCAACAGTGCCTAGTGTCTAAGTGTCAAAGTGGCAATGGCGCCAAAAATGCAAAAAATATCACCTGTGCCAAAAGTGTTAAAGTCACAACGTTATCAAAAGCTCTAAAAGTGTCAACTGTGCCAAAGGTGTCAAAGCATCAACGGTGTCAAAATAGTCAAAAGTGCGAAAAGTGTCAACTGTGCCAAAAGTTTTAAAGTGACAACGGTACCAAAAGTGATAAAACTGGCAACTGTGCCAAAAGTAATACAAGTGTATTATTTGCTTAGTATCCAAACGTAGGTGTATTAAGCTCACTGTAAATACACGCAATTGACAATTTATACAGGATGTACCGAGACATAAAGTCACCGTACATTTGTAAGATCCGTGGGAAGGGGATGATTCATACTTTCCCTGCTCAATAAATTTACTTCCAAACCAATCAAATTTATTTTCGGATTCCAAAGTCGAAAAAATTTTTTAAATTAGCCAAAGACAAGGGCATCATAACAGTTCTCGTGAGGATATTATAAATGTGTATTGTGATGGATTTGAGTTTTAACAAGAACGTATTTTTCTTTATTCTTAAAAAATAATTCATGTAAATTTGAAGTCTCGAAGATTATGGGTGGCCGCACGGACAATTTATGGGCTTCTTAAATAAAAATACCAGAGTTTCATGGAACTCATGGAGGTAGGATTTATTGTAAACACATCCCTTAATAATGATTTATAACTTGTGAATTCTTACTTTGTTCCTTTTCACGGAAATAACGCAGGCAATTGAGGCACTTAAATAAACATGCTGAAAAAGACACTACAGAAACTAGACACTTTAGAGGAAACGTGCAGACGAGCCTGGGACCATTGAAGAGGGTAAAGTATCAAATGACCCAGAAATATTCCAGTGACGGTAAGTGAGATGAACTCGGCAATGAAAAAGATCTCCGAAATAACCGTTAATTAGATTGGAGAGTTGTGCAATTTCGGCGTAAATTACGTATTTGGAAAAGGGCAGGCTTGTCTAGAGTACCACTTTGGGTACATATAATGATTTACGAGCATATTAAATTGCATACTAAATAGAATCAATACGGTTTAGTTTATGTTAAAATTAACTAGTTGCTATAGTTCGAAACCGCATACTGGTGCCTCATCTAAAATAACTAAAACAAATGAAATAAGGATTTTTTGAACGACCCGTGTATAAATCTTGGGGACGCCCCTGGAATTTTAAAAGTGTAGAAATAATGGAGAGAGGGCGTCTAAGAATTAGTTAATGTGACATCTCTAGAAAAGAAGTAATTAATTATTGATTTTAGAAATGAGCTGGAATGTCCTACCTACCCTTAGGACTGGAGACGATAAATTATCATGTTAGTGACGGAATTAGTGAGAAGCGGTCAGGCCTTGGACGGGCGTTGTTTTTATAATATTTCCAGAGGCGTATTAAGAGACCAGTGTCGATCTCGAATGTGATTCGGTGTCAAGCGCCACTGAGAAACAGCCTTTTATTCTGCATTCAGATTTACGGTTTTGTGAGGAATAAAGTAGGATATATTATAGGCTTGATGACTTCGATTATGAAATTGAACTTATCTAGTTTTAAGTCACTAGCTACTGGTCTAAGTTGAAAGTCGCTATGTATATAAGTCTTAGATGTAAATCACTAGTTATAAGTGTGAATAAGTATTTTATAGTTATAAATCTTAGCTGTAAGCCATTAGTGATAAATCTGATATGTAAGTTATTAGATATAAGTCTAAGTGATAAGGTATGGGTTAGATAAATTATGTTGTAAAGCGCCTTGAGGTGATTTTCTCGCGAAGACGGCGCTGTGGAAGTGGTCCATTTATTGTTGTTATTATTGCCTGAGCGGATTTCTAAACCAAGCAATCTAGTAGGAACGGTACCTATTTTGGTTTGATAGTGGGATCAACCAGTAAGTAAATATCTTACTCAAAATAGTTGGTTTAAAAGAGATAATTTAAAATAATTATAAGTTTGTTAAGTTGGCGAAGGATACCTAATACGGACCTGTGCGAGGAACAACGGGGAGTCGGTATTAAGGGAGATAAGGGATGGTCGGTTGAGATGGAGAGAAGGGAGAGTGGGACAGTCAGTTGTGGAGTAGGGACGTGGGCGGTTCGGGAAGACAGTCAGTTGTGGAGTAGGGACGTGGGCGGTTCGGGAAGACAGTCAGTTGTGGAGTAGGGACGTGGTCGGTTCGGAAGACGAGGTGGGAGTCGGTTTCGGAGAGTTGGGGAAGAGGGAGGTCGGTCTTGGGTAGGGAGTGGAGGAAGTCGGTTTGGAGAGTTGGGGAGTAGGGACGTGGTCGGTTCGGGAGAGGAGTGTGAGGGTTTTGGAGAGACGACAGGAGGAGGGTTGTTTTTGGGAGAGGAGAGTGAAAGCCGGGTTTTAGAGAGTAGACCATCTGGGTATTGCATGGTGTTTTAGCATGCTAAAAATACGCGCGTGGGAATGGTAGTTACTGCTTTGCGGGTTGGTTTTGTGATTAAACTTGGATATGCACTAAGAAGTATGGTAAGTTTTATTAATTTACTAACAACTACATTAACCAGCTTCCCAACATTAACAAAAATCTAATCACGTTACAGAGATTAAATTGGATAAATATTTTGTAAACTTGATCAAAACCGTTCTGATAAATCGGTATGCAAATACATTTCAAGATACCCGAGCGGGTACATCTAACTTCATTAAGTATTTTATGATAACATCTCGTTACACATCAGTTTACCTTCACAGCACTATCGACAGTGTAATTACCGTCACTCAATACAAGCAGTCAACCTTTAAATATTCAAAAATACCTATTTTACAGAAACATATTTAGGTACGTATGATAATTTCTAATAGATACCTACCTGTACAATTGTCTTTTATTGAGTTAAATCATAATCAATCAATGTCAACAAGTAATTTCATCTACCTTCACGTTCGATCTCGCGTGCGCTGGTTAAGGGGTGAAGCGAGTGGACTTTCACAGGCTCCCTACCTACCTGGAGGGCGAGCGAAGGAGACAACATGCCGGTATGGCTTAGCCTAATTATCCCTCATGGACAAAGAACTGGACTTTGAATGTTGAAGGTACCCGTTGATTCAGAGGGTAGGCCTGGTTCTCCTACTATCCTGACGTTGGTGAGTTATTTTCCCAGCATAGCGTCGGCATTTTGGGATTGTTTGAGCGGACTCACATTCCAAGGTGTCATGGATCAATGCCTACCTTTGACAATATTCAATAGCGAGGGGACGTTTTCACAGAGGAGTTAATCGATGGGGACAATTATTCGTCATTGGCTTTCCTACTCGTTTTTACTGGGAGGCGGAGGTACGAGGTTGGCAGTGGACTCGCTACCCTTTTCTGATGCACGTATGGAGTTTTCCTGGCTGTATAATGAAATTACTTGGCGACAGCAGCTTTCCACAACTCTAGATTCAACGGTGATCTCGTTGTGATTGAATCATAACGAAGACCCCATTCACCAAGAATCACACTCCGGCAGGAGTTAAAATATGTAAAACTTACGTTTATCATGTGTATTTTAATTATTGATATTTATATTAGAATTTATACATGAAGGTGTTATCTTACGACGGGCACAAACGTTGTATTTTAATATCCTACACTCTGGGATGCACTGGAAAAACTAGCGTATTGCAGATTATAAAAAACTACAGTTTACATATATTATTGAGAAGTACGTTTATGTTTGGATGGAAATCGCGACAGGCCGCCAAAGAAAAGGTCGTTGCGATCTCTTCCCAGACGTGTCATGAGGCCTCACAACCCTCGTTTCACAAAATATATATTTCGCCGACACAAGTCGATCTCCTCGACAAACAGTTCCCTCGTATTCCCCAATACGAGATGTCTGACGCGCCGTAACATCACCAGAAGCTGATCCTCTATGCATTGAGCTACGTTGAGACACCTCGTGTATATTGATGGATAAAAAGATGGCAATCATCAATTAAATTAAAGAATCACACTCCGACAGGAGTTAAAATATGTAAAACTTACGTTTATTATGTGTATTTTAATTATTAATACTTATATTAGAATGTATACATGAAGGTGTTATCTTACAGCGGGCACAAACGTTGTATTTTAATATCCTACACTCTGGGATGCACTGGAAAAACTAGCGTATTGCAGATTATAAAAAACTACAGTTTACATATATTATTGAGAAGTACGTTTATGTTTGGATGGATATCGCGACAGGCCGCCAAAGAAAAGGTCGTTGCGATCTCTTCCCAGACGTGTCATGAGGCCTCACAACCCTCGTTTCACAAAATATATATTTCGCCGACACAAGTCGATCTCCTCGACAAACAGTTCCCTCGTATTCCCCAATACGAGATGTCTGACGCGCCGTAACATCACCAGAAGCTGATCCTCTATGCATTGAGCTACGTTGAGACACCTCGTGTATATTGATGGGTCCCAAAGCACTAGGAGCTGATCCTCTATGCATTGAGCTAAGTCGAGACACCTCGTGTATATTGATGGATAAAAAGATGGCAATCATCAATTAAATTAAAGAATCACACTCCGACAGGAGTTAAAATATGTAAAACTTACGTTTATCATGTGTATTGTAATTATTGATATTTATATTAGAATTTACACATGAAGGTGTTATCTTACAGCGGGCACAAACGTTGTATTTTAATATCCTACACTCTGGGATGCACTGGAAAAACTAGCGTATTGCAGATTATAAAAAACTACAGTTTACATATATTATTGACAAGTACGTATATGTTTGGATGGATATCGCGACAGGCCGCCAAAGAAAAGGTCGTTGCGATCTCTTCCCAGACGTGTCATGAGGCCTCACAACCCTCGTTTCACAAAATATATATTTCGCCGACACAAGTCGATCTCCTCGACAAACAGTTCCCTCGTATTCCCCAATACGAGATGTCTGACGCACCGTAACATCACCAGAAGCTGATCCTCTATGCATTGAGCTACGTTGAGACACCTCGTGTATATTGATGGGTCCCAAAGCACCAGGAGCTGATCCTCTATGCATTGAGCTACGTCAAGACACCTCGTGTATATTGATGGATACGAAATCACCAACACCAATCACTTGTGCCTTAAATCTGGTAGAGCTATCTCCCAGTGCATATTTGTGAATGAAAAAAACTTCATCAGTTCCGGAACCCAAATCATCCTCTGGCAAGAGATATAAACATGGCAATCTTCAATTAAATTAAAACAACCGGAGGAGCTGGAATTGGTACTTCAGTGGGCTGGAATTTGACTTCCACCACCCAATGAAGTTGAGGATATGGAGGTGACCAATTATTAAAAGCAAATTCCATGTCTTATCTCGATACCAAACCAATAAAATACCTACCCGTAGAACTAATAAATCGTATAATATAACTAACTGAAAAAATACCTAACCGTAGAACCGAGTGA
>JAHDVE020010645.1:0-12841 GCA_022606495.2 Halesus radiatus
TTAAAATGTATAAAATGTTAGTTGGATTCATTTCAATAATTTGTTAGTTATTATATACTGAAGTTAAATTTTCTGCATATTATACATGTCTTTACCTCATTACAATTCTGTGTTTCTTTATCCAACTTATCACAAAAACAATAACAATAAGCCTACAACAATGTTATGAGTAGTTAGCCCATGACCATATCAATGTAGATGTCATATTAATAATTATTCAACATAAAATTAGAATACTTCAGTAAACTAAATTTAATTTGCCATAAAAAATATGTTCTCTAAAAGGAGTTTTCAAGTATGCTAGCTCTCCTCGGGCCGGACAAAATCTGTCCGCGGGCCGGATATGGCCCTCGGGCCGTAGTTTGGAGACCCCTGGTCTAAACAAAGTAATTCTTAATAATTTATCAAATATTTCTTATTCATTTTATTAAAAATGAGACCACGACCAGAATTTTTGTATTTATTGATGAGTTGTGTATTATTAATTGTTTTTGTGTTCAATTCGAAGAACCCAAGTAATTTATTTTTTTAAATTTTATGTAAATCAAATTTAATAATGTTATTATTAATTTCTGCAAGTATTTTTAATATGTATAGCCAGTGGCGGCTTGTGGCTTGTATCATTGGGAGTTATAAAAATATAAATTTAAAAAATACTATGTTACTCTTTTCCATATTATGCATATTCTTCCCTCGATCTAAAGGAATTTTATCATATCACTGCACCAGCAATTAGCGACCTAACAGCAAAAAATATTCTGCGATTCATTATAACGTCCCTGGCTAATGAATAACATAATGTCATGGATTGCAAAAAACAGTTTTAATTACAAAAAAAAAAAAATTATTAAGAAACATTACTGTTCGTTTTATTTTATGTATATACTCGTATATATTTAAAAAGTATTATCGTCAGTATTAAATTTATTTTAATAACAACTTAAAACACAATAAAGACAACAACAAAAAACTGTTGATTCTTGCCACGTAATATTCCGTCCAAATTTGTTGTAACTAAGGATTGCATGTTCCGCACGGCTGGTTTCCCCTGCCGAGGGCAGCGAGAACAACAATTATTAACAACTGTTTCTTAGGACTGAAAGTCCCATGACGCTGAATTCATAGCGCACATATCGAATTCATTTCGGACTTGCTTTCGGGCTGTATTACCTATAGGGACGGATGATTTTTTTTACGATTTTTTTTGAATGGCGCGCTGTTTAAAGTGAAGTAAAATTACGATGCATGTACGTATGTTTTATTTTTTTATCTTTTTTATAGGAGTTCACTGCACAAATATATTTAAAAAAAACCGCTACTATGTATAGGTAACAAATAATATCGATGTGAACATTTTTTTATCACCTCTTTGAATCGACAGATGGGTAATAAAGCTCATTCGAGGTTGGACATGGTCATTACAATATACTGGGAATCAAATTTAAAAAATAATAATTATCTAACATACGTACTTTAATAATAATAATAATAACAGCTAACTTACGTAGCGCGGTTTTGTGATAGTTCACCACAAGTGAACTTTACATTAAATAACCTCCTATTAAACATCTTTCCACGTACAATTTTAAGGACCATATATTATGCTCTTACGCAATCCATTATTACATATGGACTACTGTTTTGGGGAAGTGTAACTAATATTTTCATAAACCAACTAGTAAAACCACAAAAGACAATAACTCTAATTATTCTTCAAGTACCGTACTTCACAGATTCTGCTGAAATTTTCAAGGTTTTAAACTTTATGACAATTAGACGACTTTTTGCTAAATTTGCAATCCTTCCTCTCTTCAAATCTAATCTTCATATTCCCCTAAAATGCAATAAATTATTTTAACAAGATCACCCACGGAATAAGATATTTTAAATACTACGCAATTAAACTATTTAATCACATGCCTACATCTTTAAGACAAACAAGAGAGAATACACATTTAATAAAACTTAATGTCTCGATCTGGATAAAATCAAAAGGAACAGATTTTTTCCATAACTTTATTACACCAAATCAAACATAACAACATTTACATTAAATACGAATAATTCATTATATTTTTCTCCTTTTACAATATTTTTATTATTATTAAAAATAATTGTAAAACCATTTCACAATAATACTATATCCTGAATACGTGAACACCTCAGAACAAGTTTTCCCGGTGAGGCGTCCACGATATGCTATAATATATAATTTACATTACTTTTTTTTAATAAAGTAATTCCACACAGGAGGCCCTGAGGGAAATAATTTCCCTGAAGGCATACATCATCTTTGGGGATGCTGTGTGGAGGGTCTTTTAGAGGTTAAGAAGGAGGAAACCTGCGTCTTGAAGCGATCCATGTTGTAAGCGGGTGGAAACACATAGGCCGGCAGATCATTCGACAGCTGAGCTGTTGAACACAGAAACGAGTCGTAGAAGCAACCCGTTCTCTTGTGACAAATGTCAACCATGTGTAAATGTTGTGCGCGTTTGGTGTATTTCCAGACGATCCACCGGTACCTAAGGGATCAATGACTCTAATTCGTCAGAGCATATTCCATTAAAATATCGGTAGAAAAAGGACAGCATTCCCACCTGACGTCTGTGCTCCAAAGATTGCAGTCCGTTTGTTAAGATAGGCGAATCTATCAAACGGACCGCCCGTTTCTGCACAGAGTCAAGGGTTTTTTTTTAGATATTTTGGAGCTCCCGACCAGAAGTGGCTGCCAAATTCTGCAGTGGGGCGTACTTGCGATTTGTGCAGGGTCTGCAGTTGTGTACTATTAAAGTATCTGAGGGCCCTATACTATTAAAGTATCTGAGGGCTCTGTACAATACGCCCAGCTTCTGACAGACTAACTTTACTCTGGCTTCGATGGAGCCCCTATACCTGAGTTGGTCACTTAGGGCTACGCCAAGCCTATCAATGGTGAGCTTGTTGGAAAGATTGCATTTCACTGCAGACATTATTTATTAATAATTTTTGTATTTAATTCGAAGAACTCCAGTCTATATAATAATAGCTCATATTATAAACATTGTCAATAAATAATTAGAAATGAATAAATAAGTAAAATTCAAACTTAACCAACGATTTCATTCAATAGATTATGCATTTTGACATCACTGACTTCTCAATCCATCGACTTGTATGTTCTGCTGATGCCTATTTATCCATCCATCTGCTGTACGTGGGTTTTCCTATCAATTTGGAAATGGGTTATCAATGGCATTATACAATCTGCTCATTCAGTTAAAATCCTCTCCCTGCCAGTTTCATGCACCAAATCCATACATCAGGATCGGTATCATAACTTGACTGTGCTGTGGATTGCTATTATCGTCTTCTTCGACATCATCCAGTTAGTGACTACTGCATTCAGTCCTCCATTAAATGTATTGCCTGCATACACCCTTCTGTCAACGTCAGCCTTCCTGTCTCTCCCAAACATATGTACTTACAACCTAAATACACGAACTCATCAAGGTTCTGTTAGCCATTCACAATTTGTCAATGTATAGGTATATATATATATTGCGCATCCCACCAGGCGTTTCACACATAGTGAGATGCCAATTAATACGTCAGAACTAACAAATGTTTATAGATTCACATAATTAAATAACAATTTATATTTTCTTCAAAAGATTGGTATTCACTTTGTGGCGTCATTATTAATAAATAGATTAAAAAAATTACTTTATTAATATCAAATACACAGATATCGACATATTTCGAAAGCGACGCTTTCTTCATCAGGAATATATAAAATACTAAAAATAATAAGGTCAAGTATAGACAAATGTTAAAAATAGAACACAATAATATAAGAGTAGTCATATTATAAACATAAACAAAATTGCACTTATTTATTATCTGTATTAATATTTATGTTTAAAATATTTAAATTGTTGTTCTCATTATGTTCCAGAGTAAATTTCACATTTTGATGGAGATTATTAATGACAGTAAGATAATTATCTAATTGTCTGTTGTTACCCAACCAAACTACAAAAATGTCATGAACGTACCTTTACCAAACACATACATTAGATAATAGATAAGGTCTGTGTCGAACGTAACGACGCGTATCATCATATGACCAAGATGACGATACTTTACAGAGTATTTACATACCATCCCCTCCACGGTGCGCGCTAGACTGACAGAAGCGGGGCACGAGGCGCAATATTTACTTGGTATCCCCTCCCCGCCGTCCAAGCAACAAGACGGAACGTGATTGGTCAAATCCATCAAAGGCACGAGGTGGTATGCAAAATGTCCCGGTTAATACGCAAACTACCTAAAAATTTAGGTTTACGAGAGTTATAGTCCCGTATTAATTCATCACAAACACACATATACTTATATATATTAAATGGTGGGACTCTCGTCAACATTGCGGTTTATAAATTGGGAATACAACTGTTAGTATTAAGTAGTTTTTAGAATTCTCCCGCACACTGTCGAGGTTGAGACCCTCAGAATAAAATTGTATATTTGATTGTAATCATAATAAAAACGGTAGGAAGAAGGCAGTTAAATGAGCGGAAATGGTTGAGAGAGTTCTGTTGTTGCATAATTTTAGATGTTTGTAAATTAAACACATAAGAACCCAAAACGCTGTACAAAAAGGTACTTCGATAACACGGGGCGGATCGAGCGTTCATCCACAAAAAATGCACACGGTTCCATCGCGCCCTATAAATACTCCGAAATAAACAACCGCTGGTCACTCACTCAGCCACATCACTCGAACAAGAATCAACCAACTCGACCGCTCTGCTCTACTCGCCTCTTCTTCCCACTTGGAAACTGCCTTTGACTCTGCAATTCCTTCACACAACGCCTCATCTACACTTTGGATAATTCTGGACCGAGTCTTACATACTTAGCAGCCCGCCGACTTTAAGACCCACCCCTATTTACAGTTAATATAGACGACAAGTGGTCCAATATAAGGTCCACAATCGAATAATTTGTTTTCGATGGAATTCATAAATATTTTGGCAAACAAAGAGGAAGCGGAATTACCCATCGGGAGACCATTGTGTTTTTTGTATAATGTATGATTAAAGGGGAAGCAGTTTTGATTAATACAAATTTCTAAGAGTGTGGACATTTCGTTCACCGTTGTTTTATCTAAATTGGAATCTAGTAATAAAATTAAGTACAAAAGACACACAGTGGATAAAACTCTTCAAATAAAATGTCTAGAAATTGTTACATAATTAAAGCCCAAGAAATCCAAAAAAAAAGTTCTTTAATTCTTTTGAGTCCTTTTTGTTCCCGATGGGGAACAAGTAACTAGATAGCTGTAGAGTCTATTCGTAGCAAAGGGAACAAAATGAACAAAAATACTCTACTGATATCTAGTTACTTGATCCCCATCGGGAAAAAAAATGACTAGAGGAGTTAATAAATTATAGGAAAAAATAAAAATCGTTAATAATAAATGTAATTTTTAGAAATCAAATGGATTTGCTGTGTGTTATGAAACGGACGATAACCTTTTGTGTAATGAAATGGACTTTGAGTTTGCTACGAATATTACGCTACCAGCACCATTGATTGGTTTCAGCGTCAATAATGTGGTGATCTCATGCACTACTATGGCATTTAAGGGAACTAATTATTTTTTCCGCGCCAATAAGGAACTCCAGTCCATTTTTTTGTTGGTTTTTCGTTTTATCAATAAAGACTTATACGAAGTTATATACCGGTATATATAGTTTTTTTTTCTAAAGCGAATTTTTATAGTTAAAAAAAGGTTCAATTTTTCAAAGCCCGCCAAAACGCTCCAAATCTGTGGCCGGTCGGTTTTGATCAGTTTTGAGGTTGGAATGTCAAATGTCAAAACAAGTATGAGCTCTACCGTTCATAATTTTATATTATATTCGTAGTAAACCATAACTAATTGTAAGTAAGAAAATTATGTACCGTTTTAGAAACTTTAACTCAAAGAAAAATGTAAGTATTGAGTATTAACATTATCATAATATGCGTATTGGTAATTGGTTTGCTCGTGAAAACTCTACTTACTTTCATTAATAATAGTTTTTTAATTTATTTTTTTTTGCTTTTGTTTTGTTTTTTTGAACTGAATAACTTTTAAATTATGTAAAATCTTTAAATAAAAAATAAAATAACCTGATTTTTTTAGTTCTATTTTTGTGAAAAAAATCGAGCATCAAGTGGTTAAGTATTTAAATTATTCAATTAAAGAAGAAAAGTTAGAAGGTTAGCTTATTGGGTTAGGATGACGGGAGGGAGGGGAAGGGAAAGGATCTAGTCTGTGTAGAGTAATATGTATTGAGTGAATGTTATTTATTAATTTTAGGTATGAAATTATGAGAGGCTGAGTTGAATAAGCCGAACTCACTGTATGAAGTATTAAAAATTTGTGAAGCGCAGTGAATAAAGGTTTTTTTTTTCAATTTATTTTTTATAACTTATTGAAGTTTGTAAACCTCATTGTAATATTTAATCATTTAAGAAGATAATATTAACACATCCCAAATGAACCACGAAACCGAAAAAACAACAGAAATTAAAAAGATTTCAGTCGCATCTGGGACTCGAACCCAGGACCTCTACCTATCCGGGGTAACCGCTTAACCAACTTAGCTAATGAGACCAGTTCAATTTACCCCATTTACACCGATATCATACTTCAAATTCAAGACTTGTTAATATTATCCTCCATTTTTATAAATCCCATATTATTGGCTACTATCCTTATGATGATTGCAAAGTTTCATCCCGAACTCAATTGCAATCGGAATAGAATCTCGGATATACCTACCCGATTTTTATTTCTATGAGACATCTATTGACTTATTTTACAAGTCTGGAAAGAAATGTTCAATTAATTTTTTATAACTTATTGAAGTTTGTAAACCTCATTGTAATATTTAATCATTGAAGAAGATAATATTTACAAATCCCAAATGAACCACGAAACCGAAAAAACAACAGAAATTAAAAAGATTTTTTGAGTTAGTGACGCATTGAGGCTTTGTCTGGTTTGTCTATTGGGCACTCTCAATTGAATTCGTTCAGGGGAAATCTATCACAGAGGTGGCAATTTTTTTGTAAAAACAGTACGTCTGCGGAATTTCTACGGCTTTCTAGTGACGAAATCCTGAAAAACGCGTCTAAATCCTCATGACTCGAGTGGAGACGATAGCCCCGAAAATCGAGGTATCGTAGAAAACGGTTTAATAATTTCTCAATCATTTCTGTATGTAATATCTACCTGGGATTCCAGACTTTAGAGGCATACTCCGAATAACTGCGTACATACGCGAAGTACAGCATTTTCATTGTTTTTACCTTTTTAAAATCTTTGCATGGAGTACAAAGTCAAGTATCTTAAAAAGGTTATGCGACCATGGATTTGGTATGGCAATTAAAAGGTAACTTCTGGTCTAACACAGTAGTAGTGTGAATATTGCATCAATAATAGCCAGCCTCCGATATTTGATCTCAGTTAAGGAGAAGAAGAATTTTATAATTTAATTCATCAATTTGTGATCGTCTAGAAATAGGCAGAAATCTCGCCCCTGTATTTCATTATCCATGACGGAATATACGCTTGTTTCGATATTGTTTTACGCTCAAATGCTAAGTGAAAACCTTTTTGTTCTGAAACCCTATTGTGTTTTCCATCTACCTAAAGAACTTCACAACCCAACATTTTGCTGCCTGGCGGATTTAAAAATTGGCGAAATGTCAAATATTTATTTTGTAAAGAAAAATTCATTGAAACAAAACGTTTGTGATAGAACACTAATAAATCTATACTATGTATTAGTAGGTATTCATTTACACATTATCGTAAAAAAAAACATTTTAAGGTTATTGCAAAACACTTAAAACAGGGTTTTCTTTCTAACTTCGCCTGCCCACAAAATCGTAAAATAAAATTTAATAAACCCCATAAAACAAACAAAAAAAATATTGGTTTTTATATCGCACTGAGAAAGGGGTTCAGATTTATAGAACGAAGTACCAATATGAAAGAATGAAAAGATAAAGGTGATGTAAACTAGATTGTGTCTGACCTATGCCATTTTCTAGCAGAAACGTGCGATATGGATATGAATATTAAAAACATATCGTTAACAACGCTTGCATCTATTCCATTGAAACGAAACATATTTTTGATATGAACATTTAGAACATATAAAAAAAAAAGTTTCTCTCTATATCTCAACTTGACGGCCTCGATGGCCGAGGGGTAAGGCTCTCGACTACGAATCCGAAGGTCGCGGGTTCAAATCCCGGCGTGCGCAAGTAAATTTAATTTAATTAATTTGTCTTGTTTCACAATTAATTAATAAAAAATAACATATGGTATATTTGCGCACGTTTTAGAGTGGAAGATACTCTCAGTATCGCCCCGGTGAAAGACCACCATTCAGAATTGAAACGTTGCTTGAAATGGCTTTTAGCCGTTTTTGGTGACTAGATCTGAATAGCCAGGTATTTCCCCACCTTCCTTTTTCCCTTATCCTTCCCCTCCCCACTACCATCAGCCTTACAACATTCCCCAATTGGGTATGCCAAGGTCTCACTGGCTTCAAATAGAAGGGAGCAGTTGGGACCCTTGTGCGGTATTCACATAAAAAAAAATATATATATATTTGCTTACTCTATGTATTTTTGTTTAGTTTTAAATATTACCCTGATGAAACTAAAGATAAGCGAAACTGGTTGGTGTTGATTTAAAAATAAACTATTGGTTTAAAAGGAAAGGCTGCGCGGCCTGTTTCATACAAAATGTAATTTTGGATTTGAGGTCAAAATACTCACCTAAACCTAATGATATACATACATATATTTATTAAAGGTTTAGTAAATATCTAGTACGTATGAGAAGTATTTTATTAATTTTTTTTTAAATATTCAGTTTGGATGGATGTTTTGGTCTCAAATCCAAAATTAATTAAATTGTATTAAAATTTAAAATAAAAATGTATGAAACAGGCAGCGAAGTCATTCCCCTTAAAACAAGGTGTTTGTTTTATTTAAGATACTCGTATGTATCTAATGTGGGACTGTAGGAGAAGTTATATTGATTATTAAGAATATTACAATCAATTTTAGAGGCTTTCTTTATTTCTAATATAGCATATAAAAATTAATCTGTTGTAGCGCTTCGACAATCTGTGTGGAAGGCCTCATCCAGGGCCTAGCCGCAATAAGATTGTGTTGGCACTGCCTTGTTAATCACATAAGAGTAAAAAAAAGAAGTCAAGAAATATTCCGAGAATTTCGTTATGGATAAGAAATATTATCATTCTTGCAAGATCGGTATTAAAATGTTTCATAATGTATTAAATTTATGACCGTATTAAGAGTTTTCCTTGGTTATTTTCGTAGCAATGAAAGATTAAGAAATATAAGGTTACGAAACTGATGAAATGCTTTCCACATATTGACTGTGCTAATATTACTCTTCTATTATAAGAACGCCTCTCCGAAGCTGTTGAATAAATTGCTCCGTCAAAAATGAGAAATTCATTTCGGTTACGAAAACATCTCCTGGAAAACCTCAATATGGTATTCGGAGTTCACGTGAGTTGCCAGTCTAGACATTAGCCCCCATGGACTCCAGACAATGCAATTTCTCTCTCCAATTCAGTGGGGTTTTTCTCCTTATGTTATTCCACGAGAAAACCGAACGAAAAACGGTTAAGCGGATAATTCGGGGATTTGCGCAGCTTCTATCTGTTTGGAGGAATAATCACGTGATTACAGTTTGGCTAGATTGGAACACGACAAGCCAACGCTCTAACGACTTTTATTGTTTAGCTTTAAATTAATGAAAGAATCGTTTTCTTTTATTACTTCACTTAAAATAAATTAAACCGATAATTTATCAACAATGAACGCAAGCATGTTGTTTTTTATCGATGTTATCGATATACGAGTATATACGCACTTATAAGAATTGTCGTATAGTGCGGGCAATGCGATATATGGAAGGTGAGGACTGCTCCCTGCTAACCGGAGCCAGTGGGACTATGTTATCCAGAATTGGGGTATATTGTGAGACTGAAGATAGGAAAGTATCTGGCTTATTCAGATCTGGTCACCAAACACGGCTTAAGCTATTTCAAGTAACGTTTCAATTATGAATGATGATCTTTAACCAGAGCGATACTGAGAGTATGTACCACTCTGAGACGTGCCTCAAGTATACTATATATTATTTTACATGAATTAAATGTAATTTAATTATAAGAGACAATTTAATTATATATAATTTACTTGCGTAAGCAGGGACTCGTACCCGCAAAATATGGATTCGTAGTCGAGAATCTTACCCCTTACCACGGGAGCCTTCAAATTATTATTTTCGTTTTTTGTTTTTACAGTAACTCCACACAGGAGGCTCTGAGGGAAATAATTTCCCTCAAGGCGTATGTCATCTTTTGGAATGCTGTGCGGAGGGTTTTTAAGAAGATATGGAGAAGTAAACCTGGGTCTTAAAATTTTGTGGGAGGGAGGAAATACAGAGGCCGGCAGATCATTCCATAGCTGAGTTGTTGAACACAATAACGAGTCGTAGAAGCGACCCGTTATCATGTTACTAATGCCAACCATGTGTAAATATTGGGCGCGCGTTAGGCGTGTTTTCCGACCATGCACCGTTGCCGAAGGGATCAATGACGCTAGTTCCTCAGAGCATTTATGACCATTAAAATACCGGTAGAACAAGGACAACATTCCTACCTGACGTCTGTACTTCAGAGATTGAAATCCATTTTTTAAGATAGGCGAATCTATCAAGCGGACCGCTCATTTCTGCACAGAGTCGTTAAAGGAGATAGATTGTCATTTCTATTCCTTTTAGACATAATCAGACATGATTGGGTCTTTGAAACATTATGGTCGTCAACTTAAACATGTGTAAAGCTGATGTACATGGCCAGCTATGCAACGCAACCAGCAGCCTATATTTAGAAGAAGAAGGCTTTCCGAGCACAAGGCGGGAATGATTTCCCGCCACTTGCACCTACCTGCGAGCGACGTGAACTTGTGCTTCGTAAAGATAATTGTGCTTAAGATTGAGAAATAAACAGAGACTTACAAAATTACAGTCTATTACTTGACTTTCCCCCACATAATAAGTTCAAGTGTTACACATCAGAAGTGGGATCAGAATTAAATGTGCCGAAATCTGCTTTTAACATCGGGTCCGTCGCCATTTTAAGTTACACGTGTTGAAATTTTGAATAACTTCGGTTGCCGTCAACGTAATAATGTCGGGAATCGGAAGAGGCGTGCTGTCAACCAAAGGTTACAAGGCGAAAAGGAACGTGACATTAAAGAAGTCCACACAAAAATTCATAAAGGAGACAATGAAGGAACTTATGAAAGAGTCAGCCAAGGCGAGGAACGAATGTTATGGCGCCCGCCAACGTCCGCCATTACGGGTCATGGCGGAATTAATTCCACAGTTCGATCCAGAAGATCGAGATTGCAATGTATCCTCGTGGCTTCATAAGATTGAGCAGCTGGGGCTAATTCACAAATGGGGCGACTGCGAAAAGTCGTTCACGATGCAGACTCGATTGACCGGCCAAGCTAAAGCGTGGTTCAATCGTTTGGAGTGCTACGATTTGGAGTGGTGCGAATGGAAGACGGCACTCGAACGAGCTTTTCCGCGCCAGCATGATTATGCCGATCTGCTCGAGGAGTTGGTGAAGCGGAAGAAGTTGCCGCAGGAGACAATGTCTCATTTCTACCACGCCAAGCTCGCAATGATTAATCGGTGCCGCTTAGATACGGAAGCGTCAGTATCACTGATTATTAAAGGATTACCGATCGAATTGCAGGCGAATGCTCGGGCTTTTAGGTGCGTTGAACCGGATGAACTGTACGCGGGATTTTTGGCGGCCCTGGAGCACTACCAGTCTCCAGCATTGTCAACATCGACGTCAAAATCGGTCAGCGCTCCCCAAACTTCGCGGACAGAAGGCTGGCAACCCAAGCAGGAACCCAGGTGCTTCATCTGCTCGAAACGGAACCATGTGGCTCGGGATTGTCGCTTCAGACAGCAGCCGTCGGAGAAATGCTCGAGATGTGGACGCTTCGGACATCGAGAAGTAACCTGCCGCGCATACATATCCAAAGAAAATCAAATTCCTGTCAAGGAGGTAAGGATCCTCTCTTTATTTGATCTGAACAGCACCTATCTCAAGGAAGTTAAGGTGAATGGTGTTTCGTTCTGCGGATTTATCGACACGGGGAGCCAAGTTAATATAATCAGTATGAAAAGTGCAGAAGAAATAAAGGTGCCTTTAGAAGTCAGCTCCTATATTATTAAGGGATTCACAGGAACTTGTGTTCCAGCTCTGGGCCAAGTAAAGATAGATATAGTCATTGATGACATTGATTTTCATACAGAAGCTTTGGTCACAGACTGTGACATGAATGATGTAGACTTTTTAATTGGCCAACCAATAATAAATAAATATGGCATCGAGATGACAGTGGCAAGCGGTAGAGCTAAGTTTACCAAGGAAAGTGGTTTTGAGTCGATTTCTAAAATTAACGTTATCGAGGATTTTGAAAGAAAACACTTAGTGAGAATTAAAACCACTACCATAATACCAGTTGGAGAATCTGGCAAAGTAGATGTTGTCGCACCCGAAGAAGGGAGATTATTAGTGAAGCCCAGGATGCTTTGTCTTGGTCAGCAATCCTACTCATTTCCCGGATCGCTTCTAGATTGCCCCAATGCTAGTATTGAAATAACGAACTTAGGCTCTGGGGAACTCAAGTTGACGGCAGGATGCTTACTGACTAGGGCTGAAAGATTAGT